>JAKELH010000065.1:0-258001 GCA_021525015.1 Lactarius pseudohatsudake | reverse complement strand
TAGAAATATTAGCTTAGCTGGCACTGGCAGCAATACTATTTACATCAAATTCCTTTTGATTTTTGTATTGTTGTAGTACTTATTTTTCCTATCTATGCATTCCTATACTCCTGTAATTTTTTAAGGCAGAATGATTCAAGGAAAATGTGTGATTTTGTGCAGACACATACCCAAATTGACTTAGACAAAAAATGGTGACTTGGGCGACTTCCGGGCGGAAGTTTAATTTGTGGCGGGGAACGGCGCACCGCGTCACGCGTCATGTGTCACGGCTTGTTCGAATTTGAACAGTATTCGAACACCCCACTTTCCTCCTCTACACCCTCTCTCTCGCTTCCCGCAAATTCCGAAGATGCAAATACGAAGCTACGTCTTTTTTATTTATTTTTTCCCTGCTCATCTCTAACCGGTGTAAGCCGCAGGATAATGGCTCGCAACGGCCTCCTCCCACCGCCTTCACACCTCGCGAGTGCACCTGCCGTTCCCACCCCTCAACCTGCGCTCACGCGTGTGTATGCAGGCCATCTCGTTGTCGCCGTCTCGCGGCACTTGGCCCCACTCGGATGAGTTTTTTTGTTTTTTCACTTTGTTTTTTTCTTACTCATTTCGAGTGGGCAGGAGGACCTCCCACTCCCGCACCTTCGCCGCAACCCTCAACACCCTCACCCGCTGCCCCTCGACCCCAACCCCGCCACATTGACATGGCCGCGACACCCCTTGACCCCACCGACACGGCTACCACCACCACGACCCCGCCACGCCGCCGCCACCTCGACACGGCCTCACCGCTTCCCCAACTCGGACACCGTTGCACCACCGCCGTCTTGACACGACCCCCACCACCACCTTGACGCCGGCACCGCCATTGCCACCCACCCCGTTCACCCAGGCCCCGCCCTCGACTGGCGCCATCTCGACACGGCCCCACTGCCACCTCGATGCTCGATGCCTGCACCATACCTACCCATCCGTTTGCCCCGACCCCAACCCCGCCTCGACCCGACCCACCTCGACCCGATCCCACCGGCGCCGTTTCGACACGGCCCCCACCGCCACCTCGACGCCGGCACCATCGCTACCCACCCGACCCCGACCTCTCGACCACACCCTACCGGCGCCGTTTCGACACGGCCGCCGCCACCACCCGACTCAACCCGCCACACCGGCACGGCCGCCACTGTGACCTTGTCGTCGCCGTCCCTACCCCACCTGTATTAATAGCTACTTGTAGTCCTATCATAATATATTTATTTGCATAAATCCTGTTCTGTCCAATCCCTGTGTGAAAAAGCAAATCATTTAAGATGAAGTCTTAATAGTGTCTTATCAGGTCTTAGTTGGCTTAAATTGTACTGATATCCTAACCTGACCATGGGCTCATCTTGATCCTTAAGACCTCTAAGTACTGATTCAGAGCTATCCTAAGTCTCAATGTCATTCAAGGGCATTAAGTTACTGCCATTAAGGCAGGTTAAGGAGGCAACCTTGCTTAAATTGCCTTAGGAAAAAATGACCTTAAAATGGCCTTAGGGGCATATTAAGGCATGATTAAGAGCATTTAAGTACTTTTAGGTTTTCCTGATGATCTGAGTGTAATGTTGTAAATACATTGCCTATATACTAAGGAGAGTAGGCTAAGGAAAGAGGGTGAATTAGATAAACACAGGGGAAAGGGGAGTGCTAAAACGCAAAGGGGAGAGTCCGCTCAGAGAGTGCAGGAAAGCGGCGGGCCGGCGGAGCGCAGTGCTTAGAAAGCGCGGAATAGCGTGGGAACGCGGCGCTTAGAAAGCGCGCCAGAGCGCGGGAAAGTGCGGGCGAGTGCGAGCGAATGCAGGAAGTAAGTATAAAATGCGAAAATAGCCCTTTCAGGGCCCAGGGAGAGCATGGTCATATCAGCGTTACAATGTGGGCACTGATGCACATAAGTTGAAGAAGGCAATCAAACAGTTGTGAACATACTGGAACTCAGAGCTTGAGTGCGCACGATGGGAGTATGTAACCAGGCGTTGTCCTTGATGGGCAAAAGCACCAAAGATACTCCCACTCCGGCTCACTGAATCGTCCCCCTTTACAGTGGCATTGACAACATCTGCACCGATGCAGCGAACGGCATGGTGCCAGAGGTTGGCAGTTGAGGACTTGTCACCTTTGTCTTGATAGCGCTGGACACCTCGTGCTTCAGTCTTGCATTTCTTCGCCGAACAGGTAAAGAAGTGAGAAACGCGCCCCTTGTGCATCTCAACCTTCACATCAGGTTTGAAGAAGGAATATACCGAGGACCTCCAGGTTTCCTTAGCTGCTGCTACAAACGAAAGGAATGAGATTGTGACAGAAGAATAAAAAGCTGATCCTACCAAGGTCCTTTTCAAGGTCGTCCAGGTCATCATCGTCTGACCCAACCCTGATAACCTCCTGGTTGGTCTTGACACTGGCTTGATCTTCAGTAGTTGAGTCGTCCTCCTCTTCACTACCAAACAGAGATGAAACACTAGAGAGTGTGCGTTTGGCCCGCTTGAGATGTCGAGCAACCGCGCCGATGCCTTTCTTGACGCGCTTGGTGCCCTTTTCACAATGTTTTGCTGAGGGTGATGGAGATTTGAATGACAAACATGTTGATTTTGCTGACTTTGTCGGACGGGGAGGCATTGGTTGGGTGAAGAAAGTATATGAAAATGTATGTTCTCACGTTCAAATGACCAAGCCAGATCTCGATGAATGTTTTTTTTTCCGTTCGCCTCAACGAGACTGTATAGACTCATGGGGGCTGTAGTCTGGAAATGCGTGCGCTCGGACCTCCAAGTGGGATGGTTGGATAGATTGGGTGAAAGAACAAATTCTCATGGGCTGAGTTGGGATGAATACAATAGCAAGCAACCTCAAATAGACTTTGCCGTGAGATCGATCCAACAGAAGTAATAAAACAAACACATTCTTGATAAATGATCACTGAGTAAACACAAAAAACCCAGCCATGGGTACGGTATTGTGTGGGTATGATAATTCCATGGTGTCACCCATACCCGTTGAACATGCTCGAAAGTGCGTGCATGAGAAATCGTGGGCAGAGGGTGGTTAAGGAGGAAAGGGGGGGATAAGGAAGAGGGCCCAAGGTCTAGATCAAAAACGAAACGCGAGAATGAGCAAGGCAGAACAAGGAGGCTTCCCGGACCACAGGAGCGAGATGAAACCGGAATGTGTACGAAATGATTGTTACACGCACGGATTCGGTCGGGAAGGAGAGGGAAAGAAGCAGGACGAGGGAGAGGGGAGAGTGAGACGCGTGAAGGTGGAAGCGTCGAGGGGACAAAGTCGCGAATATGGACGAAGAGGGGGAGGAGGCAAGGTTGGCAAGAGTCGGGTTGAGCGCGAAGTCGAACGAGTTGGGGATGTAAAGAAGGAGATAATGACAAGTCAGGAGAGGAGGAGGATAGAGGGTTTCAAGAAGCGCGAAACTGTAACGCGAAGTCAAATGAAGCAGGGGAGAGGAGGTGGAGAGGTGGAGTCGAGCGCAAGAGAAGAAGTCTTCTACGAAAGTCGAAACAACGATCGCAAAGGAAAGACCTAGAGACGAAATAGAAAGATTAGTAGAGCAGGAATCGAATAGAGACGAGAATCGATCTTGAAGATAGAGAAGAGGGAGCGTGCAATGGGAACGACGAGTCGGGTGCCTTTATACTTAGGCCTGACCTCGAAAGCCGCTGAAATCACACAAGAGAAAGGAAGAGCGAACAGAAGTAGATGGGGGGAATCGACTGATACATTGACACGCGCAATCCGAAGCCTTTATACATCCGGTCAGTACCTAAGGCAAAACGAAACAAAAACATCGAAGTTGAAACTTGTGAGGGACGAAATGTAAGGTGGGGGAAAGGTAAACGAGGAGTCATAGGTAGGAGGGAGTCCGAGGGCGAAAACACAAGGTAAACGCGAGGCAAGAAACACGAGTCATGAGTAAAGTAGGGTGTTTGGTGGGCAAGGGCGCATGGCCAAACGACAGCGCCGGAGATATTGACGACGCACACTATGAATACAAGAGAAAGGTCAGAAAAAGAAAGGAGAATTTGAGAACATAATGGGCGCGCCTATGCCCGAGACAGAGAGCGCGAACTAAGACATTCCAGCAAGAGAACGAGGCTTGAGGCACGACAATATGAAGTCGATCGGCCGAGGGTGGAGACGTGGGCGGTGGACTGGAGAAGACTGAAAGGATGAAAGGGAAGTGGGTGAAGGAGGCGTGGAACACTTGAGGCTGTCGGCATCGCAGTTCAAGATGAGGTTAACCTGACATGGGTAAGCTGTGGGTGATCAAAGGGCGTCCGATGAGGGCGGGAGAGACAGGAATATGACGAGGCAAGGAACGACAATGAGACGGTGGAGAGAAAGAGAGATGGAGCGAGGTGAGACGAAGAGAATAAGGACGAGTAGGTGAGTTGGTGGCAATGGCCGAGATAAGGCGTGAGGGGTGATGACTCAGTGGGAACTGAAGTGGGTGGAAATGGCCGGTTTCGGGCTCAGAGGCCGAGCTACCGTTACACCGTGTCATACAGGTACGGTATTGCACAGGTATGATAATTCCATACCCATACCCGTACCCGTCCATACCCGTGACCAAATACCCATGGTGTTACCCGTACCCGTGTCACACCTTAAGTCATTCAAGATATTTATGTCATCCTGGGAGCAACTTGCTGAGAATCACCCCCACCTGCAACCCATCCTTCAGCTGGGCCTTGACTGGGCGTGTAAATGCTATGCCAAGATGGATCGCACAGACACGCATATTATTGTGATGTGTAAGTAACTCAAGTCATTCCTAAATCTAGCTGCTAATAGGTAATTAAAGTCCTCAATCCTTCGATCCAGATGACCTGGATTACTCAGCAATGGGGGGCCGACTATATTGAGGACGCTAAGGAGAAGATACAAGCTATGGTGAGTACTTAAATTCTTGAGCAGCACATTCTAACGCGATGATAGATGTGTGAATACCATAAGGAGCATAACATTCACTCGGACACAGAACGTGTTGTTCCGGCATATATGAGCCTGGCCTCCCAGTATGGCGTTCCCAACATGGAAATTGGCCAGACGACTTGACCAACTGCTATGCAAGAGTTTGTGACGTATACTGAAAGCATCTCTCCAAGGGATGTAAATGTCATCAAATTCTGGGAGGTATGCATGGTGCGACACAGCGTGTGACGCGCGACTGACTGGACCTCTCAGCTCAACAGCAGCACCTTTCCAACCCTCTTTTTCATGGCGATGGACTACCTCCTGATCCAAGCTTCCTCAGTACCCTGTGAATGGGTCTTTTCATCTAGTGCCGAAACCGATACAAAGTGTCGCAACCGCATCAACCCCGTGTTGATGGAAGTGCTCCAAATGGGCAAGTTTAGTCGCTTGAAATGGCGCCTTCATTTTGGGGAGGGCTGGTGCACGCAAGAGAAGGAGATGAACTGCAACAACCCAGATTCTGACCTCCTTGGGGGGTTACTAATGAAGAAGGATGCTCGTGCCGCTCAAGATCACATGGACAAAGTCATGAAATATATTAACTCAGAGGACAACAACAACAACGACAATTGAAGGGGGTTGTTATTACAAGTATGAAGCAGTTGTTACATGGAAAGTCACGTACAGTATTGTCGGGCTGAATGAACGAATGTATATGACCCGATGTTCTGTACTTGTTGTGACACAAGTGTGACTTGATTCACTTTATGCCGCAAAGGCAAGGGTCCTCAACATTGCACTCCAAGAGATCGGCATAGGAATATACCAGGTGTGTCCCAACTCTAGCTGTGAGGTCTTTTTGCTTGTGCCACTGTCAGCTCCCATGATGTTGCCTTCCCTGAGTTCCTTCCCCGAATTCAGACCCTCATCCATGGGAAATACGGCGTGCCAACATCTTAGGCGATCTCACACCTCAAGTGGTGTCCTTTTGTTGTCGCTGGCTTTATTTTACTCTCATGTGTACCACATTTCACGACTGTTGCCATCCCTCCCAAGCTCAGTGAGTTGCTCAGGTTGGTCTTGTCACTGCCTTCGTCTACCAGGTCCAACCCGAGTCCCCGCATATGGGGGCACTAGAACACTATGTCACTTCTTTTCATATCCCTCTCTTGCCCAGTTGCCCACCTCCTTTTGACCCACCTATCGCAGTCTTAGCATACAAGAAGGCTGCTAGGAAGGTTTGCCCGTGTTGCCTCCCTCCCCAAGGTCTTTCACATTTTTCAGCATTGTCCTGAAGACCCCTTCCTTTCTCTTCCTTCTCTTCTTTTACGATCACCCGGATCGTCTGCGTTCATTTACAGTCCAAGGGACTCTGGGTGGGCCAACGGGCCAGGTCACTGACTAAGCGTAGAAGTGGTGACCTGCACACTGCAGGGGAGAGGACAGGAAAGTGGGCTATATTGTGAAAAGACTAGAATGGAGAATACAGGGTGAACTACAGCAGACTAAATACTACAGTAGAGAAGGGTTACATAAGCTGTATGCCAGCAGAACATCTTGCTGGCAAGAAGTGCCAGCACAACAATGCTACAAATCAGGGTCAAGGGTGAGTCACAGAACAGTCTAGAAAGATCTGATAAGCTGATCTGAGACCAAGATAACCGGAACAAGTCGGAAAAAGAGTCGGAAATACAGGGATGGCACGAGATCGTGACATCTTCCTTCTCTTCCTGCACTCCCGACCCCCCCCCCGAGTTCGCACTGGTGCCTGCCTCAGGTGAGAACACATTGTAGCCCTCAAACTCAGCAAGTTCAACTTTCTTTGGCCCGACTCAGAAGAGGTGAAGCTCGTGGTTCACATTCTCAGAAGGCACTCCCGTGGTCCAAAGCAAGTGAGGATGATTTCGGGATGATTATTTTTCACCCATCGAGATCCCAACAATCACCTAGACTCCCTGAGACCTGGCTCACAAGAACATTCCGATTCCAATCACGGTGGCCAGTCTTGGTGTTGTCAGAAGCGAGGACTTTGGTGTCTTCCCGTTGTGTGGCAAGCTCTTGAACGGTGCTTCAGCATACTTGCGGTATGGTCAGCTCATGATAATGACAGATCAGGTGCGTTCAATTGCTCCATGTTTGCGATGAAAATTCAACGGGCACGTGCTAGGACCACGACAGTTCGCATATCAAAGGCCTTCTCATCAATTTTTTGGATCACTTCTTCCCATCGCTGTTGAAGATCCCAATCGTTCTGGTGGAATTTGTGACACCCATCGTCCAAGTAAGTTGCATGGGCGTTTCTTTTGAAGGTGCATTCTCTGAACCCACTCGCACGGTCACAAAGGGCAGCAACACATTGACTTGTTCACCATTCCTGAGTATGAACAGTGGCTGGAACAGACACTAGTTGCACGCAAGTGGGACTCGAAGTACTACAAGGTCTTGCAATGCCGTTGCACCATCCCCTGTTCTGAACTAAAGAAATAATGTTATTTCAGGACTCAAGCCTAGCGCGGAGATAAATCACGCACCGAACTTACAGTTGACGTGGAGCGTGCAAGAACAAAGGTGATCCTTATACAGGAGCACAACTCGCAATGTCACACGGCGGTAAGCTGAGTGGAGAACCAAGAGGACAAGTTCAGATTGGAGAGGGTAGGGAATACAGGGAGATACGCACCTGAGTGGAGAACCAAGAGGACAAGTTGGTTCCACTCAGGACGCTACAGGAGGGTTTATATACACTACTGATGCTGACTTTGAATTGAGTCTGAACACTGTTACTAAGTGTATAGTAAGACTCCATGACTCAGAGGGTGACGTGACGTGTCTAATAATAGCGCTATCTATTGTGCTGACTGATGCACCTGTCATAGCTGCTGACGTGTCCCCTTATCTGCTGAGTAAAACCTAATACAGCGAGTAAGCGTAAACTACTAAGCATATTCTAGATTGTTCTAGAGTCTTCCATCCTTATCTACCAATTGGTCCATACATAAAAGGAATGTGACCGGATCAGGTTGTCCCCTTAAGGATGCAACTATCCCAGGGTCACATTGTACGGAGCTGAGTCTGTGTGAGTTCGTAGGTGGAGGGGATCCTGCACGGGTTACAGAGGTGCAGAGGTGGGAGAGCCGGGTCCGAAGCGTTCACAACGGTGAGAGCCGGTGCGAATGCGAATGGATGAGGGCAGGGGCGAATGAGACGAGAGCAAAGCGAGAATGGGAACGAGTGATGAGATTTCGAGAGACGAGAGACGAAGTGAGACGGCGGCGACGACCTTTGAGTGCTCGTGGTAGAGCCTGACTTCCGGGACAATCGCGCGGCACGCAAGAGAGAGGAGGGGAAAACACGAAACTAAACTGATATTAACGAGCTAAGCATGCGGGCTTATATACATTCGAGCCATATATGATGCATTCCGAACGCAAGTGGGGGGGAGACAGTGGGAACTGAGAGGTAAGGTAAGGGAAAAGTACAAGTGTAGAGTTGACGGGACACGGAGACGATCGAGAAGGGGACAAAGGGATATGGGCGTGGACACGAGAAAGCGAAATGTACATCTAGGTTAAAAGGAAGCGAGTATACGAGAATAGCAAAGAAAGGGGGCCGAGACACTTGTGACGCACAACAATAGGGAACCTCCTCCGAATCCAACGGTGGCGCACTGTCAAGCGTGGGGTCCGACGGTGTCTTGTGGGTGGCTAAAGGGGCAGCGAGGACGGGTGAGCTGCGATCTTGACGTCTTGAAAGGGACACGCGAGGTGGGCGATGCAACGGAGACAAGGTGTTGAGGGACAAAGGATGCACGAGGTGCAGGAACGCGCGGCCTGCGTATGAGGGGCTGGGGAGCGTCTTGTGAAGGGGGTGTCGACGGCGGTCCATGGCAACAAGAGGAGGGCGAGCGAGGGGGAGGAGAGAGAGAGAGAGTGTGTGTGTGTGTGTACAAGGAAGGAGAAGGGAATGCCGTCGATGGGGAACGATAGTAAGGGCGACGCCTTGGGAACGCGAGACCGGAATGGCAACTGAGCCACGCGACGCCGGACCGAGACCGAAATAATACGCGTCCATGACATAAAGCCTTTACGATTTCGGAGATATATCCGACGAGTTGTGCAACCTGTGGAACAACGAAGTTAAGGCTTTAAGCGCAGGTGAGATGTGGTAGGGAACTTTTACCTTGATTTCCTTTTTTGACTTGTGCTTGAAGCATGCCCAGATTACTTTCCTTTGATTGCGCTTGAGGCATCAGCAGGGAGCGGGGCGAACTTGTGTGACGCACTGGACTATTGGTGGTAATCTGGATGCGCATTATACTTTGGGCACCGGTGCAGTGACGGCCAGCAAGGGCCCCCCGATTCTGATGAAAGCTAGCAGACGCGAGGCAGTACCCTGCACAGCCTTCTGTATGTTCTTGCAGAGATGACACATCCTAGGCTTTGGCTGACCGTCGGCGGTGGCGGCTGGTCCCGTGTTCGCTTCAGCATGCTCCAAGCACATGGGGGAGAAATCTTTGGAGGCAATCATCACATGGAGTGGATTCGCTGCAGCTGCAAGGGTACAAAATGACGTGTAACGACCGAGTGTGAGTTGGCCCTGATTGATATGATAGGAAGGACTTACCAAGACCAGCGCCAGTGACGAGAAGAGGGATAGTTATGAATCTTGTATCAATGTCTGCTCTCTCCGAGAGTGTGGTTTAGAGGCCACAGGATCGAGCGAACATTGTCGGCATCGAGAAGAGAATAAGTTCCTTGTTGATGAAATTGGAATAGGAAATCTCGTCCGTGTCGTGATCAAGGTAGGTGCCGGGCTGTAATGCGCAATGAATAAATTGTACATAGCGCAGCAATGTGAAAAGTGAGAGGATACTACTGTGAATTTCTGCAACCATTCCTTATAATCATCCGCCTTTTTCTTGTTAAATGTAAGATCGATGAGCTTGCACAGCTCCCTGTGGTGCATTGAGCCGAATGGATCATGTGTTTTGTCATGTATGAGAAGTCGTCACAAGTGTCAGAGTCCTTGCTCGTTCCAAGACCGCCCGACAGTTCACTCAAATCTTCAACTTGAGCTTAGCGTAGTGAGGTGTCATACCGCTACACTTTACGGTTTCTTCTATATTCTTCAAGCCCTCCAAATACACATCACTAACTTTATCGTAGAGATGGATGCACAGTACGCCCCACGCTCAGTAACCCTTTTCGACCATCAGCTATGCATGAACACCAACCTGTTTCTTTCACCCATGCCAATTCTCATCTTACATCCCTGTGCACTCACCGACCTTGTATAACCACCTCTGTAAGTTATACTGCTCTCCTCCCTTCCAGCTCCATTTTGGAAAGTCAACCCCCTGTCCTCTTTCTCATTGTTTGTCTCATTTCACGCTCACTCGCTCTTGAGTTCAGTCGGGGCTATTGCACTTCCCATGAGGAAGAGAATAAATTCAAACATTGTTTCAGTTGAGTATGCATTCATAAAACACTACAGTAATCCCAAAGGTCCTTTGTATCATACCTCTAAAAATAACGAGTCTTCCTTAAGCAAGTGCGCGTATCAGTCACGTGATATTGGAGGTTGAAAAATGTGCCATGCATTACGTCCTTTGCTATCCTTGTACCATCATTGTGTTAATTATATTTTATTCCATACTGACAAAGTTCTTGTTATATTGTGAGTGGCGTCTAGCGTGCAGTTCCTATCTTATCTCCTCCCCGCTAGTCTTGTCCATTCTATACGCTCTTCATGGACTTCACTCACATCAATGGGGTGTATAGGCTGCAGAGAAAGATTGGGTCGGGGTCTTTTGGTATGCTGCAGGCAGCTGCTTTACTTGTGATGTTTGGCTTACAAGTGGATAGGTGAAGTATTTTTTGCACACAACATTTTGTTGCTACAAGACATTGTGATCAAACTTGAACCACTGAAAGCAAGACAACATTTCCTAGAGCATGAGTATCATGTATACCAGAAGCTTTCTGGGGGATAGGCATTCTGCGTGTCTGTTGGTTTGGCACAGAAGGTGGCTTCAATGCGATGGCACTCAATCTCCTGGGACAGTCGCTTGAAGACCTATTTGTCAGCCGCCACTTCAACTTCACTGTTCATACTGTTCTACTACTCGCTGACCAGCTGGTATGTGTTTCTTCTCTGTGGAAATGATGGACATCCTCATCTGCGGTTCCAGGTCTGTCGCCTAAAGTACATTCACTCTCGCAACTTCATCCATCACGACCTCAAACCCAGCAATATTGTCATAGGCCTTGGGACACAGGCCAACATAGTGTACCTCATCAATTTTGGTCTATCGAAGGAGTACAGGGATCCCTATACAAATAAACATATTCCTCCCGACACAAACCTTGGTCTCACCGGAATGGCTACTTTTGCCTCCATTAACAGCCACCTGGGCTTGGAGCTCGGATGGCGAGACGATATGGAGTCACTTGCCTACATTATCATCTACTTCCTTCGTGGCCATTTGCCGTGGCAGGGCTTACCCAGGTCACAGGACATCATCGAATGCAAATGACGAACAACACCACACGACTTGTGCGATGGCCTTCCAGTGGAGTTCTGTACTTTTCTTGAATACTGTCGCTCGCTCAGCTTTGAAAAAAAACCGGACTATGGGTATATCAGCAGTCTTTTTAACGATCTGTCATTGCAGGAGGGTTTCCAGCATGACTCGGCATTTGATTGGGATGGCACTAACAATGAGCAGCCTCACAACAGCCCGGCGAAAGGGACTGTCTGGGGTCGACATGGTCAACCCCTGAGGCGCCGTGAGGGATATGTAACATTTTTATTCATGAACTTCGTACGTTTACATCACGCCATCCAGATTGCGCTCCCAGACGCGTCAACGAAGTGGTATCACTTTGACCTAGTTCTGACCTCCCCACCTTACCATGCGCCCTGTTCCCTGACTGTCTTTCTGTAATGCGACTCCGACATGTCATATACCTTACTGTGTGTGTACAATTGTTACCATCTGTGTCATAGCCTACGAGGTGTTCCTAAACCCAGTTGTCCGTCCTATGTGCGCCTGTTTAAACACACTTGATACATAAAATTGTCGTTAATATGTGGTGTGGGATGACCAGCCACGCAACGCTTGTGCAGGCAAGTTTCTTTTGACAAAAAAATTTCCTGTACTTTCAATCTTCGAAACGGATGGTATGAACCCCACGCAGGTGATGGTGTCGACCTTATACGCACATACTCGGATAACTGCATGGGATCTTTTGATATTGAAGCAGCCCCCACCATGATCATGAAAGAGGTTTGTACTGCCATTGAGTTCGATGCAAATTGATGGCTCATACATCAACTACAGACATCTGGCACACCCACATTGGCATTGACACAGTGTTCACCTCCTCAAACCATCCTGCCTTCTACTGCCGACGCACTCCACATCATCTTCGTTTTCGATCCCGTAGATGTAGCTTTCATGTTAGACCTTGATGACGATGACGGTGCTGGTGCCAGGCACTCTGTGTTACAATTTTCCTCCGTTATCTGATCCAGGACTTGGTTGTACGATAACTGTCCGCGCGCCTCACGGTTTCACTTCGTTTCTTTGCCGCACCTTACCTTCTGATGGACTTTCTGATCTGCCGCCCCGTTTGGGCCATTTACGTTCACACCTGACTCGTGTATGCTTCCACGTATTCCCCTTGTTCTTTATGGGGAGTTCCCTTTGTTAGCTCGCTAGGACCCGCATCCTAGGATCGCGCCTTATGTTTGTCTCGTACAAACATCATGTACCTCTATATAAGTCAACTCATACCTAGCTTGTACAGTAGACTTGACTTCTTGTGTAATACCACATCCGCTGTCTCATGATCCCGAGTGAACTTGCCTTTGTGCTTGAGTTGAACCTTCCACTTGCCTTCGCGTTTGAGCCCATCTTGATTCCGCTATTATCCTTGTGTCCTGGGAGACCAAGTGATACTTGTGCATCACCACTCTTGGTCTTAACCAACCTACGCCTCTCCGTGACCCGTTGTGACCTACAAAGTACACGTCGTACTAAACGCCCCTGTGGTGGCATTACACTCTGCTTTGGCAGAGCCCGAGCCCCATCTGCTGCAATCATGGTGACAAAGATGAACAACAAGGGGCATGCCGCCGACTCAGACTCGAGGTACATGAGCCACCAACCACGATAGTGGCACCCCACTGACTATACTAAACCTTCTCCAAGCCGCTCCCAATCCCTACCACGGTGGTGGGTGGTCAGTCAATTCAACTCCAAGCTGCGTGCACCGCTAACCACCACAATGTCGCGCACATGCCATTTGCCCCTCCCGCAACCCTTGCAAAGTTCGATGTCCCCACGTGTGCTCAACTTCCTCGCCTCGTCTCCATCACTGGCCAGTGTAGGCCCCTGCAGCCCACCTTCACTGTGGAATTGCGCGAGCTCACGGTCCTCAACAGCATGTTCATGCTCCCCCTCGCTCCTCGGCCCACCCATGCTGACCTTTCCCAGTCGCGAACGTCTGGTTGAGCTGCACCCTCACCAGATTAGATCACCACATGATTCCCAGTATCAAAACTACCTAGTAAGTCTGGTCCTCTTGCCCCTTGTACCCTCCACTAACTTCTATTACCCTTTTACAAACCAGTGTGCGGCGCTTGCCCCAGATGCTCACAAGACGCCACCAGCAGCGCCCCCCCACAAAACCAAAAAGCTAAGTATTGGTCCATTCAAGTTTACATGCTGACATTCGTCGTCAATGAAGACAATCATGGCAGTGGCAATGACGCGAAGACCATCAAGACTGCGGCGGTGATGTGAAGACCATCAAGAACTATGGTGGTGGTGGTGACGAAGACAATCAAGACAACCACAGCAGCGGCGGCGATGACAAAGACAATCAAGACGACTACAGCGGCAACGACAATCAAGTCAGCGATGGTGACACAAAGACGATCAAGAACCACGGCAGCGGCGACGATGACGCAAAGACGACCACGGCGGCGATGGCGCAAAGACGACCATGGTGGCGACAACACGAAGATGACCACAGCAGCAATGGCACGAAGACGACCACGGTGGCAACAACGTGAAGATGACCACGGCAGCGATGGCGTGAAGACGACCATGGCAGCGATGACGCGAAGATGACCACGGCAGCAACGACAATTCAAGACAGCGGCGACATGGGTGATAGCGGTAGTGACGAAGGCGGTGGCCAGGAGGGTGATGTGGATCATTGGATGGCATTGGTTAGTTATAGTACTATTATACTTTGTGTACCCGTACCCGTAGTGCAGTAATACAAAACCTGACATTTAACCTGTCAATGCGTCAACCCTCAAGACCCCGTTACAGGTTACGGGTAGCCCTTTTCAACCCGAGGGTTACCTGGGCCAATCAGGGAAATTTAGTGCAATTTACTGACTCAAGTCGACGTCAAGTTGATGACAAAGCTGAGGTTGAGTCGGTGGAATGACTCACGTGACCTGTTGGGTCACAACTTGGCAAAAGCCGTGACCGTGTGAGCTGACTCACAGCAAGCCGGGTTGTGGCAACACTAGTTGTGACTGTTAGCCTTTGTTGCGTCTTGTCTAGGAGGTCCCACAATGTCATGGTCCGGTTTGTGGACGCTTACTATACGGTGATGACTCCCTTAGTAAGTTGTAATCAGTCATGGACTTCGTATCAGTCAGCCATAGTGTCACATGTTTGTGGTGGCATTATGACTCATTCCTAGTAGTAGTCGTAATAGGGTTCAAGCTACTTATGCTACTAGTTGTCTCAGTTCTAGAGGAGCTTCAAAGCAACCTCTCACATGTATAAGTAGTACACATTGAAGACCAAGGATCGCCGTCTTGGTCTTCTTCAATAGCCATCACGACTCCACTTCTCTTCTCCCTTCTGTGTGCTTGACTCAGTCAGAGCAAGTTGAGTGTCAGCTGCACCTAGTGGACTTAGCCCTAGTGCCCTTAATGGTCACGTGCACTGAGAGGCTGTGTATCCGTGTCACGTGCAATCAGTAGACAATTTGCTAAGTCGTTTACACCCTTTCGAAGTCCAAGTTGGACTAATGCCAGTGGCGGCGTTACACACAAGAAAGAACACCCGGTGGAGCGTTACACCCACCACATCACCTCGCCACATTGCGCAAGACCCTACTGACCCGCCACACCCCTTCAACATTGTTATGATTTTCCTCCGCTATCCGATCTGTGACTCGATTGTATGATAACTGCCCACGTGTCTCACGGTTTCGCTTCGTTTCTTCACCGCACCTTACCTTCTGATGGACTTTCTGATCTGCCACCCCGTTTGGGCTATTTTCGTTCACATCTGACTTGCGTATGCTTCCGCGTACTCCCCTTGTTCCTTATGGGGGACTCCCTTTGTTAGCTCGCTAGGACCTGCATCCTGGGATCGCGCCTTATGTTTGTCTCGTGCAAACATCCTGTACTTCTATATAAGTCAGCTCATACCTAGCTTGTACAGTAGACTTGACTTCTTGTGTAATACCACATCAGTTGTCTCACAACCCCAAGTGAACTTGCCTTTGTGCTTGAGTTAAACCTTCTGCTCACCCTTACACTTGAGCCTGTCCTAACCCCGCTATTATCCTTGTGTCCCGGGAGACCAAGTGATACTTGTGCATCATCGCTCTCTAGGGATTACCACAGGTCAGCAAAACCCGCCCAGGTAGCGGGTAAGGGTTTGCCGGGTACGGGTCAGGGTCAGCGATCTCAAACCCTTGCAAACCCATACCCGTGCGTACCCGTGGCACGGGTACCCACAGGTATTCTTCTGACCTTGCATCTGGTAAAATACAGTACTCATTGTCACATAGTCCGAAAAAAAAACAGAAAAAAACATTGCATAGGATAATATGTCTACAGCAGGAAGCTACTACAGGACTACCCTACACCCTCGTCGTCGCCGTCGTCATTTCTGTCACCGCGCTACACTGTACCGTTGTTGTCGTTGCTGTTGTCGTCACTGCACCTGTTGCTGTTGTCATCACTGCACTGCCGTCGCTGTCGTCGTTGCTATTGCTGCATTGCCGTCACCATTACTGTTGTGGCTATGGAGCAGAGTGTGGAGGGCAGTGGTTGGGAGCCCACGCGGGGCAGTGGGGGGTCCACGCGCACAATGCGCCACATCGATTGTTCGACGATGCCTGTTGTGGGCGTCAGCGGGAGCAGGGTTGGGCCCAGCATCGGCAGGAGCATCGACACGGTCTTGCTGTGGTCGTTGTCCTCGACACTATCTTGTCATCGTGGCCGAGGCTGTCGACGGAGTGCCTCCATTGGCACTGTTGCCGCTGTTGTTGTCGCTACAACTGGCCCTGCGATGGCGGGGCACCAGCGGCGGTTGGTAGCGCATGCTGCATGCAGCTCGGGGCTGCATCGGGGATGTGCAATATGTCTGATTGGACTTGTGGCCGTCGTTGACAGCGCACGTGGCTCGGGCTTCATTTGCAGAATGCCTGCTGCCGTCATCACCGCTGTGGTTTGCTGTGTTGTTGTTGTCCGGTAAGCTGCACAGCGCACATCTAACAAGTTGTTAGATGTGGTGCAAGACGTTGTCTTCTCTGGTTGAGTTATCTACTGAAGCCTGAGTGCATGCCTGCAGATTGATATCAGCAGGATATAACATGCACTCACCTGCGGAATTGAGCGAGCAGTTCAGAACGACGAGGGCAAACGGTGACTAAGCAAAGGCAGTGAACAAAAGCGGCAATCACCGGGGCCACATTGGGAAGACACACGCTTTAGGGAAACATGACTCAGCCTCGTTTCAATGCAACGATCAACGGCAAGTTCCTGCCACTGGCAACACTACAGTACACCAACCACGACAACAACAAGATGGTGCGCTTCGCCAACGCAGCCCCAACCCGAATGAGCCGACCACTAGGTGCCATCCCACCAACGCCCCACCAATGCAAGTCCGACTGTGCCCGCTCCAAATGCGACGCCGGCAGCATCCCACACCAGCAACGAACAATGACAAGGCGGCAATGACGACTCGGCGACACTTCAGCGGTGATGGCAGCGGCAGCTGCAGTGACAACAACGACGGCGACAGCGATGACACGACAGACAATGACGGCGACACGACAGACAATGACAGCGACACGACAGGCGACAACAGTGACGACACGGCGGTGGTGATGCAACGATGGCAGGGCGCCGCGGGGCAAGCAATGACAACGCAGTGGGCTTGGTAGTAGTCTTTTTCCAGTAGTACTTTGTTTAGACAGTTTAGTAGTGCTGTACTCATAATATTGAGCCTGTCCTGACCCACAGTGCCAACCCGCCAACCCGGGCACTATCCGCGTGCACCCCCCAAACCCCCCCATCGACCCGCGTCAACCCGCCACCCATACCCGCCAAAACCCGTACCCGTTAGCCACAGGTATGGGTTTTGGTGGGTACGGGTACGGGTTGAGTCGAGTTGACCCCAGGGTTACCCATGGTAATCCCTATCGCTCTCAGTCTTAACCGACCTACGCCCTTTCCGTGACCCACTGTAACGCTCGAAGTACACGTCGTACCAACGCCCCTGTGGTGGCGTTACAAACATGGCACGCAAGGCCCCAGCCACCATACCACCCTGACACAGTGCACAACACACCAACTCACCTCCATGCCAAGACCCTGCCACTGCTGACCCACCATGTCGCCCCAATGTGACACACAACACCCTGCCACACACTGACTCACCATCATGCCAAGACCCCACCACATTGCCCCAACACAGCATGCAACACCCCACCAACCCCATCTGCACCTCCATACATCCATGCCATCTATGGCACTTCCACCTCCCTACAGTAGTACTAATATCATGTATTTGTTTTAAATAATATATTATTTTTATGCATAAATGTGGCAAATTTGGTGTGACTGTGACTTGGTGTGACCTGACTATGATAACTTATGACTAATATATTTGGTAAGAGATATTTGACTAATATATGATATGATAAATGTATGATATCACTAATACTTGGACTTGTATGACTTTCTGAACTTGTGCTACTTGCTGGTCATTGCTCTGTAAGGAGATATTGTTGAAAATTTGACATGGCCTGCCAACTGGTCAACTTTATAATTTTAGGGGAAACTTGCTTAACTTTATAGCTGGTACCAGCTAAAAAAGCAATGTGTGAAAACACTGATGTGGGTGGGTACATCTGGGGGTCAATTTTGACTGCCCCATTGGTTTTTTACTGAGATATCACAATTTCCATGCTCAAATTACCCAACTGTACCTAACTGTATATAAGACACTCCAAATCTACTTGTACACCATCATCCACTCTTCATATTTTTCCTCATCAACATGGCTTTGCCTAATCCTCCACCAGTTGTGCTAATCGCACCACCAACTGACCTGGGTGTACCCATGCCTGCTCCCCCTCAATCCCCCCCCCATGGTCAGTGATGTCATCTGGGCTATAAGTTACTACCAAGATATTGATATGAGCATCAGTATGTATTATATTCACATTCTGTGCAATTATCATGTCTTTAGTTCAGCACCCCTCTGAGCATTGATGTAATTTCAATGACCACTGCCACTGCTGGCCCCCAAGCTGTGCCCCCCCATGGTTTCAAGGAGTGGTGCAACAACTTTGAGCCAAAATCATGAAGGCAACATATGATGATTGAGATCTTCCCCAATCTCAGACAAGTATGTCCTTTTCAAACCTTTTTTTTTTGAATATGATAATTCCTAATTTCCTATCTTGTTTCCTATTGCTAATAAATCAGGACAGGGGCTTGGGCAACATTGTGCCCTTTGAGGTCATTCTGTTTATCAATGGTACCAACCCCACCATTCCACTGGTTAGGCATAATTCAACTATCAGTTTTTTATCAGTCTGAGTCAGATTGTAGCATGACCTCCAGTGTCTCAACTCTGTGGATATGATTGACAGCCTCAATGGGCACATTTTTAAACTATTTACATGGTTTACTTTTACCATATATTTACTGGCATGGTGGAATGAAGTAAATAAACTAAATAGTAAACAGTCACCCCAAGACCCTTTAGACTCAAGAAGAACTGTTATCCACATTTGGCCTCAGATCAGAATATTTAAGTGTGCTAATGAATAGGTTCAATACTTTAAATACCATTGAATACTTTGAACTTGGCCCTGAATACACTGGATGGAAATTACCATTTTTATGCTGACAAATTTTAACACTTCTATAACAAGAGGCAATTCCTTTTCCTTCATTTGTTATAGTCAAAATGTGAATCTGATAATTATATATTAAGCCAAATTCATGATATCAAAACGGTATTTATATAATATAAATTTTTCACAATTTATAGAGTGGGAAATATATTATTATTTTAGGATTTTATCTAGATATAGCTTTAAAAAATGAGAGCCAAACCCCATTTACACTTGAAATAAAGAAGTATCATTTGCATTTTTCTAACCTATTTCTATGTAGAAGAATATCCACTTTCCAACCAAAGAGATTGTAACAAAATTATATCAAGAGTATCATTGTAACAACATTTTTTAATCTGAATTTAGGCTAATAATATATAACTATCACTGAATGAAAAATGCCCTTTTACCATTGACAAAATTTAGGCATCTATAACAAAAGGTATCTTTATTCACAATTTTTTATACATAAAATGTTGATAAGGTAATTAATTGACAATGCAATTTCAAAGGATAATATGTAGACAATAGATTTTATTTTCCACAATATTGTCAGAATATTATAGAGGTCATATTATGTATCCTGTTAAAATATTTCACATGGTAATCTTTATAAAATACAACAGTGGTTCAACAAAATTTTGAAATCTCAGGAAATAAAATAGATAAAACTCTGAGAATATTTGTGGAGTTGTACCACATTGGATGCTAGGGGGTCCTCTGTCAACTCTAAGTAATCCAATCAGCTGTTCCTAAGCTATTTTACTGCAGCTGACTTGGTTATTTGTAAGTCAAGCTCATTGTTGAGCAAGTAAAATAACTCAGGAATGCCTAATTGGATCACTTAGAGTTGCCCTGGCATTTTAAATTGTCTACCTCCACAAACATCTTCAGACTTTTCCTATTTTATTTCCTACTTGTAGGATCCCAAAAATGTTGGCTCAAGCTGTCACTAAGGCTATAACACAACATAGGGTTAGTTGTTGAATATGTTAATTTTAAAGTTACTATTTTCATCATATTTCATATATTTGCTACTGAGTGGGCCCATTTTTGAGAAAACTTTTTGGGGTATCAATGTAAATTGTTTTATAAATAGTATTTATATCTATAAAGAGTTTACAATGGTTGGAGCCTTACCCAGGCCAGTGAGGCACTGGAGCTATTTACCTCTCCAAATGCCGTGACAGTGAGAAGATCTTCATTCTCACTGCCCACCACGTTGTCCTGCCACTCAAGACAGAAGCTAACAAGCTCTACAGCCATACACAGACCCAGCATTGTAGTGAAGTCATCCTCCCTGGCTCCCAGGCCTTCCAGACTGTAGGCCAAGATTGAGGATGATGGGATTATGGTCCACCTATACAACCAGCAGCTTGACACTTTGTGTGAGAGGGTGGCCCACAGGGACAAGGACAGCATCAAGGAGGAGCAGATGGTAGTTGAGGTGTTATGTTTCTACCTGACATAGTACCTGACCTGGGTCACGTGTGCCTGTTTGCTGCTACGACCGTGTTGTAAGTCTTCAGTATCCCATAGGCGACGGCTAGGGCGATACGCAAGGCATGGCTAATATAGGTGAGGCAGGGGGAAAGGAGGAGAAGAGACAGAGTGTGCAGTGGCTGGACAGGCTCCGAAGGCACACTACAGGGGAGGAAGGTGGAGGGACAGGTCTCCAAGGTCACACCAACGAGCAGAGAGGTGATTGAGTTGTTATACGGCCTACTGGATAGCTAGTACGACTAGCCCGGCTCTGGCGTTTGGGTAGGTATTATACAAGATATCAAAGCTACCGCTGTAAGGCACAAGTAGCTCTCTACTTATACACACTAGCAATTCATGACAGCCCCTTGGGGCCGTCATTCATGAAAGCTTATGGATGCGACATGCAATCATGCTGTATGGTTCAAATCAAGGGGTTGTTTGGAGTGGGTTAGGGGGTGTGGCAACATTGTGTGGGTACATGAGACTAATGTGAGAAGGTAGGATTACAGAGTATGCAGAGATGGTTCTGGCATACGAATGTGCTCCCTAAGCTGCACAGTGTCGTCCTCATGTGGTCTTCAGCTCATTTGTGTGTCCTCACTCTTGCATGAGCTTTGAAATTGAGGCTAAGCGTGACTCCGTGAGGTCAGCTGCAGCTGTGGAGTGCAAATCCTCAAGCCCTGCCTGTGGTTGTCGTGTGCAGGCCCTGTTTCACCGTACCATTGTACACATCCGCCTCCAACGTTGGAACCAGTCACACATGCCCCCCCAGTTGCATCAAACAGTATTCAGCCTTGAAATACAACAGAAAAGACAGGGAGCTCAAGCACACCTTGGCCATCTCTACCTTATTTTCACTGTCACTTCAGGGATGTGCATGCTTCGCCTGGCAAACCACCAGGCGAGTGCATCGTATGACTCACAATCAGTGATGTTGTAAACTGCGAGGATGGCATAGAGATCAGTTGAGTGGTCAGATGGAATCGGGGAAAATGTGAGTTGTAATGACTGTGGACTGTTCAAGGGGTCAGGAAGCTGGGCTGCATGTGTAGATTCAAGCTCACAATGATGCACAATTAGTGATGTCAATGAGTTATACTCCTGAGTATGAGTACTCGTCAGAAATCTCCAAAGGGCCACTCGTACTCGTCAGCCACGAGTATTCACTGAAATCTCTGGACCAAGACTCGTACTTGACTTGTTGTAGCGCGAGTACCCATTTTGAGCCGCGAGTACTCATATTCATTCACATAGTCTGAGTACTCGTCTGAAACGAGTACTCTAAAGATATCATCATTTTTTTTTACTAGAACTAGCTACAAACAAACACTAGCTATAAAGCCTCAATCCCTGCTGCACTGTCGCTGCCCCCTGCTGCCATCGTGTACTAGCATCCGCGTTGCTGCTGCCGTCAGTGTCAGTCATGGACCATTGTTGTTGTTGTGGGTCACTGTTGTTGTAGGCCATCATTGTCATGGGCCATCATTGTCATAGGCCATCATTGTCGTGGGCCATCATTGTCATGTCGTTGTCGTGCTGTTCGACCTGCCTTGCTGTCGCTGCCAGTGTGTCGTCACTTTGCTAATCGCCGTGGTTGGCCCATCTGAGGCGCTGGCAGGGGTTTGTTTGTTGTGTGGCTGCAACTGCCATCGTCGTTGTTGTCCAGGCGTACAGGTCGTGGTTGGTTGATGGTAAGCAACTCACGTGGTGTGGTGTAAGTGACTCACCAGTAAGAGACGCAGAGCTTCCCACGCCTGGTGATTGCCAGCTAATACCAGCCCGCAGGCTGGGCCAAGCCACATGTGCTTGCAACAATACCACCACCAGCAACGGCAAGACAGCGGCGATGACAACGACAATGATGCCTTGGACGACACAACAGTGACGATGGAGTGACACCTGTTGACCATGACAGTGGGGTAATGCCAGCAACAGCAAGATGGCTGTGGCCACGACAACACCTTGGACGTGACGACGATGATGGAGCAATGCCTGCCAACTACAGCAATGGGGCGACAGCGATAGCAAGACGTCGCCACCGACAACGACAATGTGGCACGACAACAGGTGGCCCCGACGATGGTGCACTGGCGCATGACAACTTGGATAGTGGGCTCTAATACGGCCTCTCATCAGTGTACATATTATAGATTCTTTGTAATTATGAATAAAGAATATAGAAAACCTTTTGCCAAGATGTAACACCACAGCAGTATATTACCACAAGTACTCACGCTCGGAAAGGCAAACTCGTACTCGCAGGAGTATTCAGGCACGAGTACTCATCACGTGACAAGTCACACTCATGAGTCACTCATTTGACAGCAACTCATTGACATCTCTACACACAATGATGCAGAATGGTGGTGGTCATTCATCTGCTTGTGGAGAAGACACGTCAAGTTGTGACATGGCGGCCTGGTTTAAATTGGTGATGCAGTCTACCGAAACATGAGCTCTGCTTCTTTTGAAGCAAAGTAGTCTTACTGTAAAAGAAATCGCTTGAGAAGAGGTCCAGTCCAGGGGTCCAGAGGGGGGAAAACTGGAAGTGTAATTGCCAACATGTTTGGAAAGATAGAAATCAGGTCAAGGGAGAACGGGGGAGCAAGGTAAGATGACCCGATGATATGGCAAAAGATGAAAGAGTAAAAGCCAGCAGTGGTATATGGGTCAATGACAGCAACATTTGTTTGTTGGCAATCTAGAGAGCCCCGGCTCTCGCCATACATGAATAGATTCACATGAGCACACACATAGCAACACACACCAAGAGACCCAGAACCCTGGTATTGTGTGCTCGGCGGACCCAGGTGTGAGTAGCCAAACGGAAACAGTGTGTCACTGAGTGGAAAAAGAGAAGAAGGAAGAGAAAAGGGGGGAGAGAAGACATCAATGGACCTTGTAAGCATGACATACCTCATGTGCACCAAGAGCCAACAACTTCAATATGGTAGTCGCATTGCTCAATTCTGCTTCGTCCAGCGCAAAGTAGTCATCTTAGTGTTGCAGAGAGACACACCGCTAACATGTGCCCCAATGAAGAACAAAAACAAAACAGGAAGGGGCACATGGACGTTGAGGAGTTCCAAGTGGACAGAAAGACTTGATGGGTAGAGTTGGGCAGGTGATGAAAAAAAATTGAAAGTGTCAATTGTGTGCATTGAGGAGGGGACGGGACGCACCTGGCTGCAGGAGGAACCAGAAGAGCTACATGGTGACTGCACTGAAGTCGTTGTTCGGTGGCTATGTGTTGTCGTGAATCGCGAGATGTGTGCACGATGCACCGTCCTCCTCGAACCAGAATGCGTGCAGCCATCCGTCCAGTGGGCGTACTCGCGCAGCTGCTGTTCGTTCAGCCCGTTGTTCTCAAGCATCATCAGGTATGCTGTCCATAGCATCTCGTGCAGTGCATGCATTGCATCCACCGCCATCCTGCCCCCTCCTCCTCCACCGCCATTCTTGACACTACCCACAGCCAGCATGCCATTCAGATACAGTTCTTCCTAAATAATGGGATTTGGTACCCTGTAGAAAGCAGGCAATAAGAGCATTGTCTGGCAAAAAAAAACGGAAAAGAAAAGGGAGGTGTAACGCTGTCACTGCGTTGAGTCTGACTTGGACTATCGAGAGGGCAATCACAACTTAGCGTAGGTGTAGGAAGTCAACGACGTGAGTAGATACACGGTCTCTTGCAGACACATGATCACGAGGGGCTCTAGGGCTAAGTCCACTAGGCGCAAACGACGGAGTACGACCTGCTCTACAAGAGACAGGCGTGCAAGTAGAAGTCGCAACGAGGGAGGATAGAATGGTGACAAAGGAAGAAGACTGAGATGGGGATCCTCGGTCTTCCTGTCATATTATTTATACAAAATAGGGAGGCCACTTTGAAGCGCCTCATGAAACAGCGAGACGAATCGCGTATGTAGCTCAAACCCTACTACGCCGATCCTAGGAATGAGTCATGGTATCCTACATGTGATACTCGATGACTGATATGATAAGTCCGTGACCTATTACTGCTTACGAAGGAGTCACAACTGACTCGTAAGTGTCCACGACCATAAACACAACAGGAGGACCTCATTTTTTTTAACACTTTCAGTTTGTGGTAAAAAAACTGTCACACCTACCAGGAGCAAGCCCATCACAATGGCCAATCAAACAATCTACTGGTTCGTCTTGTGCACTCCAACCACGTTCAGGGGTTACAGAGAGAGCAAGAGACGGTGTTTTTTCTGTTGTGGACTGAGGAACGTGAGAATCGTTCAGTTTGAAAGTGTGTGTGAGAGAGCAGGGAAGAAAGGAGATGCAGCAAATGATGCATGCAAGAGATCGCTGCCAAAAATGGCAGGAACGCCACCAAACAGATTGTCACATGGATGTCTCTGAGAGTGCGGTCGACGGCCTCAAATGCATAATGATTTTGCGCAGAGCATTCATCCTACTTAGTCCTCGAGGAAGTTGAAGGAAGTTTTGCCAATGATGAAGAGGTTTCTCCTCATTGGGTCCGTGTTGCACCAGGGGTTCAAACCCGCTACCGTTTTGCTCAGGGGCCAACAGCTCACACATATCCATTGGTGCACGCGCAATGGACTGGAAAAGGCGATGAGTTCAAAAAACAGGACATTGACACAAAGGAGGAGTGCAGGACAGGGACATACTTCCACATTCACAGGCACACTTACGTCCAGCTCAACTGAATTTCACTTGAGCGGGGACAATGTGCCAGCTTGAGCGCAATCAGACGAAGACAAACCTTTTGCAAACCCTCACGTTGTTGACTTCTTTGTCGTCCAATCATCCTAGCAGACCAAGTAGCAGATGGCACGAAAATGTAGCAGACACATAGAAAAAGGAGCTCAAGAACCACATGGCCAGGGGACACAGGAGCACAGTGATGCACGTGACCATAAATGCCGAAGCTATGAGGCAAAGGTTGCATTCTACCGCACAGGGGAATGGAGTGCAGTATCTGCAAAACATGAGAGAGGCTAATCCCACATGACACCGAACACTGTGTGGGACAAAGAACCACCGTCGCCGAACCAAGCAGTGCAAACCTAACATGTGAGAATACCAAGAGCGTAGGTGTACAATGGTCACAACAGCCAGTTAACACGTAGAACGTAAGAGCCATTGGTGAGGTCCAACAGATACAATGAAGCCAGCAATGGCCCGGTATGGTCATGTGAGGGCATGTGATCATTTGGGAAACCGCTTTGAAGGCCTACTCTGAAGTGGCTGAATTGATGCCCGCCGACGCACACTGTTGCTTTGTATGAGACCATGCGTACTCCAAAAAACAAATGCTGCGAGAAGGAGTACCAAAGCACACATTGAGTGTTTAAAAGGTGATTTTTACACAGAAATCTATGAAGCAAGTGAGCAGGAAAAAATGTTCGGAGCCTGACAACTCTGTGACAAAGCGATGCCTCATTATTATATAGATTAGGGGAGCTTTGAAGCCCAGCCCTAACTCCAAAACCCTAATATGAGTGGCCAATGGCATAAGGCCCTCAAATGTCATCAGTCAGCAATCCATACAGTAGTCAGCGGTCATCAGTCATCCGCTATGTAGTATTAGTCATCCAAGTCACGGAGTCACACCATACGACATCCGATCTAGCCCAGTCCAGGCACAGGCTCATCCGGGCTCTTCTGGACAAACACAAGGCAGGTCACATGCCAGGGTCATGTGATGGCCGTTCTTCAGGACCTATTCCCAAGGATCCTGGCAGTGGTTCTGAGGTGGGGAGGGAGATCAATTGCTCACCAGACATCCCGTTCTTGCGGTATCCTCTAGGGCTTCTATTGCTGCCCATACTCTATCCTGCATGTGTGGCTCTTCTTTGGCTTGCCAGTCCCACCAAGGGTCTTCAGGCATGTTGGCTGACACCACAAAGGGGATATCAGTGGTTGGCGTGTAGTCACATGGCAAATCACATGCTGGCGGGGTGAAACCGTGACATGAGGGCAATTTGAGGGTGGCAGAGGCGTTGATCAAAACCCTTGAGCAATTCCACAAGGAGGCTATGAAGTATGGGAGCAAAGAAAGCCAGCAGGTCATAGGTCATGTTGTCTACTCTCCTCTCATCACTTTCAGTACTGACAGCAAATGTTACACTAAATACTGGGCGCTCATTGAACTTGATCACAACAAGATTAGGGTCTTTCAAAGTACTCTTATTTACCCCATTATTGTACTTCATTATTTCAAAAAATGTGCTTGATCAGGAGATAAAATTGGGTTGAATAATCAGATCTTTCGTGTTAAGGATAAGTTCTGCTCCTTTTTCACTTAATACCATTATTCCCATTCCATGAAGGAAGTGGTCGGAGTTTTATTTTATGGAGGGTACAGATACATATCAAACCACCCTCTGTTCACTTTCACTTTTGCTCATGGGTTTCTTCCTGTTGACCACCTTCCTGTTGACCACCTGGTACTCATGTGGGGGAAGAACACCGCCACAGCCAAACCACCGAGCACCAAGCCAAAGTGTACCACCAAGCAAGGCAAGAAGCTTGTGACCACACCTGGGGTTGGTGATGAAGCCTCGGAAACTGTCAAAAAAGGGTCCTGAGTACAGTGGGGCGACTTGTTATGTTTGTGCTGACATAGTGTGCGACTTGCATGGTTCTGGATGGATATGCTGGGGATTGAAGGCTTCCAACAGCGATACTCGAGAATGGGAAAAATGAAGTCAGTGTGGTGGCACAACTTATATAGCAGAAATGCCTCTCTAAGGGCAACAAGTAGGGACTGGACATCACACAAGGGACTTCTATGCTTCAACAATACTGGGACACGATTGCCGCAGAAAGCTAAGCTAGAGTACAAGGCTGTAGGGGCACAAGTACTTATACTACAATGGGGAGCTTTGAAGCTCAGCCCAAGTCCAAAACCCTAATATGACTGCCAATGGCGTAAGGCCCTCGATTGGCATCAGTCAGCATCCACATATCCCAGTCATCAGTCCTCAGTCAGCAGTCATGAGTCCCAATCTAGACCAGTCCAGGCACAGGCACATCTGGACTCCTCTGGTTCTGCTCTAGGCAGGTCATGTGATGGCAAGCTCCTCCTGCTACTCTTAACCGGTGAGGGACTTACTTCAATGTGCCCTCCACAGCTGTCTCCGTTGTCCAGCCAGTCCTCCCACTGCTCCTGAGTCATCGTGCCGAACATGCGGATGTTGTCCTCGTGGATGAACACCGTGTCTTTGATGCGGGGCGTGCGATGGAGAAGGGATACTCATACTTGAGTGTACTTGTGGGAATGAGTACTCACAGGCACAAGTACTCATCATGTGATGAGTCAAACTCGTGAGTGACTCATTTGGCAGACACTCGTTGACATCTCTGCTCGGCTATCTTGGCATAAAACGCAGACTTTGCACCCTTGGCTACACAATGTGGGCAGTTCTCTTTCTTCATGTCATGTGACGAATCTGAGAAGAGCCTTTGACAATCTTCAGGGTTGTCCTCCAGCCACTCAATTAAGCTGGTCAGTGCAGGAGTTGTGTCGCATATCGACCCGCGACTACCCGCACGCCCCACATCAAAGACACGGTGTTCATCCACGAGGACAACATCCGCATGTTCGGCACGATGACCACTGTGAACGTCAATTTGAATGAAAATCATCCAATATGGTAATGATTTTCAGATTTCAGCCTAGCATAGACGACTTAGAGGATGATTCCATTTCATCCTAACTTGTGGTGCTGATAATCATCCAAATAAAATGATTCTATTACCTACTGAAAATCATGCAAAACAAAACCATGTTAAATCATCATCCTAAAGCATGTCTATGACTGGATGACTGAAAATCGCGGATGAATATCATCCTATATCTGCAGTATCTCTGCCTCTACATTAGTACGACATGCACGCATCGATATATATCTGTCTGAGTTGGCATAAGAGCAAACAGTGATAGACACATTACCTGCTGATCTCCGCACTTGAAAATTTCACATCCTCAGCCAGGATGGCTCTCCTGCTTGCAACAACAGGATTTGATAATTGTGCCATCCCTGTCCCCCACACCACCATCGCCAATCCTGCCCTGTCACCATTCCTGTTGTCCCCGCCGCCATCCCCTCTGCCGCTGATTCATCACTGGCTGCTTCGTCATGGTCGTGGTAGTTGTTGCGGTAGTGGTTGTGGTCGCGCCGGCGTAGTCTTCGCATGGCCGACTTGTGTTGTGGTCGCGCTATCGTCGTGCCATTGTCACACCATCTTCGTGCCATTGGTGGTCGTCATGCAAGTCGTTGTCATGCGGCTTGCACCACACCACGTGCATTGTCGCGTGGGGCTCGCCTCGGAGTGGTGGTGGCGGCTTGCGGTCGGAGTCCACGTGTGGGAATGGTGTCGGCGGTGGGCATTGGTGGGGCCAGTGGCAGTCACGGTTGTGGTAGCAGACGCACACTCGACTTAGAAAAAAAAAAGTCTGGCAGAGGCTGAATCTGCGGCGTGGGAAAGTGAGCCTGACACGTTGACACTGGGCACCCTTCTACTTCAACACTTCAAGCTTCAAAGCTTCAACGTTTCAACTGAACGTACTGAACAACTGAACTGGTGTGTTTGTTCTTTTTTTTTTTCTTCCTTCTAACTAATCTTTTAACAGTCCTCTTCCAGGTATTGCCTTTGCACACGGGCCACCCCCTCTACTCCAAGGACAACATCGTGGGCATGCAATCCACCACACCACCATGCCCTGTCCCTTAGCCCCCACACCCCCCGCCACTGCTGGGCTTCAGCCTATTAAAGATATGTTTTTTGTTTTGTTTTTTATTTTTGTGTTACAGACCTAAGTCCCTGTGGCCGCCTCCACTTCCACTTTGCAGCACACAAACCCATGGCCGCCGCCTCCAACCCATCGCCACATACAAGTCCGCTGCCACCACCACCCCTTACAGCACGCAAGAGCCGCTGCAACGCCAGTGCGCAAGAGCCGCCGCAACACCAACACACAAGAGCCGCCGCAACGCCAGCATGCAAGAGCCGCTGCAACGCCAGCGCGCAAGAGCCACCACAACGCCAGCGCGCAAGAGCCACCGCAACATCACCACCACACAGCGTGCAACCCCCACCGCTATGACACCAATGACGACAGTGACGTGGCAGCAGGAACAGCACAGAGGCAGGAACGACGGTGACACCAGTGACGCCAACGATGATGCCATCATGATGGCAATGGCGTGTAGTCATTTTATGTGTATTAGTTTAGTGAAAATAGAAATTTATTTTATCGGATCAACCTAAAAAGGAGTGCTGAAAATCATCTGATGATCAATACTGATTTTCATCCAATAATTGCTACTGATATTCATCCAATAATTGCTACTGATTTTCATCCTAAGATTGGCGTATGGTGTGTCATTTTTGGATTGGCTGATTTTGTACAAATATAGAATGATCTTACTCCTAATTTCGTCATCCTACTTGATGCTGATAATCACGCACGGCCTACTGATATTCATCCTATGAAAGATGATGTTTAAGCCTTACATAGGATGACTTATAGGATGAAATTCATCCTAATTTGCGGTCACAGTGACAAGTACTTGTGGTACTTGCCCTATTTTAGGCCCCGACACCCAAGTTCAACCTGACTAAATATATGATGAGTTCCCAACTTCTGACTGCCACAGGACACCTTCAAGTTCAATTTTCTCCAACCACATGACTTGGACTGCACTCTCAACTTCCGTGCTTGCTGCCTTAGTTGCACCACTGTGTTCCCCTGCCCCAAGTGATAGTGTTTCACAGATCTCAACTGCAACCCAGGACAGTGTCGGCCCATGGAAGCGACGTCAAAAACAGCCCCAGGTGACGTTGTAAGGATAGCTCGGGCATTGGCCCTGAAATTGCATGTTTTTGGATGTTTCGGTCTCAGTCTGGCGTCACATGGCTCAGTTGCCATTCCGGTCTCGCGTTCTCATGGCATCGCCCTTACTATTGTTGTCATGGACTCACTGCGTACACTTTTCTTTTCCTACTTATCTTATCTTGTCTAGGATCAGCATCTCATCTGAGATCATCATTAGATCGGACTTACATGTAGTGATTTAAGGTCCGGTCCAGTCCGGTCTTTACCTTCCTAATTAGGCAACCGGGACCGGGACCGGTCCTGATTTGTCAGAATCTTAAAAAGACCGGACCAGGACCGCTATGGACCGGTCCTAGTCGGTCCTAATCAGTCTGGTTGCTGTAAAAGACCAGTTGCAACTGGTCTTTTGTTGCAATTTGATATGATTTGTCATCATGAGCCAGGAATTGTGTGACATTGATAAAAAACATCAGTAACTAAATTTAGTGGTCAGGAACATTTGATAAATGCTCCAGTTTCACCAATATCCCCACTTCAATCCTTGATTAGTTGGTGAAATCTCAAGAAAGTGATTGTTTTAACTGTAACTCAGTCAAATCTTGACCGATTTGTGTGATTATTTTTGGGTTTTGAAGCTAAGATACAGGCACACTTACCTAACCTGGTCACGTGATCGGTCCCGGTTGCAACCGGTTGTAGACCGGTCTTTTGCGGTCTTTTTGTGTCCATGACATGCAACTGCAACCGGTCTTTTTTGGGCCAATTGAGTGCAACTGCAACCGATGGTCCGGTTGCAACTGGTCCGGTCCCAGTCCGGTCCCGGTCTTTTTTCGGTCCTATGGACCGGACCTTAAAACACTACTTACATGTGGATGTCCACCTCGATGGCATCATTTACTTCTACCACCTTCCAGCCCCTTCCGTTCTATTGATACTTAACCAATGGCCTTATGCCCTCATATGCACGGACCACCCTTACATACACGGGACAGACCCAGAGTCGTGTACTATATAAGACTGCATGTATTAGGCCTTAGCTCCCTAGCTTTGGCTTCGTTAATCTACTGCGAAGTCTCTCTCAGTTGTCCTCTGCTTCCTTTCTTGTGAAACCCCACTTCCACTCTCCAGTTGAGAGTACTCAAAGCTTTGTCTACTTGGGCTATACCAAGTGACCAGAGGACTTAGGTGCTGTAGCACACAGTGCTGGACCGACTTAGTTGCCACTGCTCCAGGCAGGGAATTATTACAGAGGAGCCCACCGTACGCCCCCGCAGAGGCATAACAATTGTTCCCCATCAATGGCATTCCCTTCTCCTTCCTCGTACACACACACACTCTCTCTCTCTCTCCTCCCTCTCGTCGCCATGGACCGCCGTCAACACCCCCTTCACAAGACGCTCCCCAGCCCCCTCGTACGCAGGCCGTGCATTCCCACACCTCGTGCATCCTTTGTCCCTCAACACCTCATCTCTGTTGCATTGCCCACCTCGCATGTCCCTTTCAAGACATCAAGATCGCAGCTCACCCATCCTCACTGCCCCTTTAGCCACCCACAAGACACCGATGGACCCCACGCTTGACAGTGTGTTGCTGTTGGATTTGGAGGAGGTTCCCCATTGTTGTGCGTCATAAGAGTCTTGGCCCCCTTTACTCATATACATGCTTCCTTTCACCTAGATGACTTGTTTTGGATTCTCATTTCCATGCCCATGCACCTTTGTCTCGCCACTTGTACCTTACCGTTCTTGTCTTGTCTCCGTGTTTTGTCGTCTCGCCTTCCAATGCCACCTCCATCCCTACCTACTAGACCAGGGTAGCTACAGTCTACATGTATTTAAACCTCACGTCCTTGGCTTGGAAATATCAGTCTAGTTTTCATGTTCTCCCATCCCAGAAGTCAGGCCCTATCGCAGGCACTCGAAGGTTGTCATCTTGCCTCATCTCACTGCCTCGGACAGCATCGTCTTGTATCTCATCACTCGTTCCCGTTCCCACTCTTGTCTTGTTCACATTTGCACCGGCTCTTGCCATTGCAAACACTTTGGACTTGGCTTCTCTCCCCCACCTCTGTGCTTATCTGTAACCTCCATGGAATTCCCTCCGCCTACGAACTCACACGGACTCAGCTCTGTACAGCGTACAACAATGACGACCTCACCAACCCATTGGCTTCAGATGGTGAGAACACCCTTTGTAAGTGTTTTCTCAGACTGAAAACCATATTATAATTTACTATCTAGGTTGCATGCATCGTGACTGGTTTTCAACGTGTTATGAATTGTTTGAGAAGGCCAGGATACAATGTGATGCCGACAGCATAGTTGTCAAGACCAAGGTAGATGATGGACAAATATTCACCAATTACATCTTCAAATGCAAAGCATGCATTTTTCGTTCAAATACCACATAGGCTGATATCTCCTAGATGTGGGAAGACTGTCTCCTGTCACTCTCAGTAAAAAAGAAAAGTCATTCAAAAGTTAGCTAAAAGTCATTGACTTTCAGTTGACCGACATCCTATTTTTTTGACTTTGAAAGTCACCCAAAAGTCACCCAAAAGTCACTCAAAAGTCAGCTAAAAGTCATTGTTGACTGACATTGACTTTGAAAGTCACTTAAAAGTCACTCAAAGGTCACTCAAAGTCACTCAAAAGTCAGCTAAAAGTCATTGACTTTCACTTGACTGATGTCTGACTTTCAAAGTCACTCAAAAGTCACTCAAAGTCACTTAAAAGTCAGCTAAAAGTCAACAGAAGTCAATGAGAAGTCATTGACTTTGAATTGACTACAGAAGTCAAGTGCCAGTCATCAAAAAGTCAATGAAAAGTCAATTTGACTTTTCATTGACTTCCAACTGACTAGTCACACAGTCACACCAAATTTGTCACAAATAATAATAATATTTGCATATGTATACGGTATGGACTTGTGACTCGTTCCTAGGACAGTCATAGTAGGGTTTGAGCTACTATTGCTACTGGGTACCCTACGTTCAGGAGGAGCTTCAAAGCTCCTCGTCAACTGTATATCAGACTTGCAGAACAAAGACCAAGCTCCCTAGCTTGGTCTTCTTGAATCACTAGCCTTGTCTCTCTCTCTCTCTCTCTCTCTCTGAAGCTCGTACCCTTGTACCGATACAAGGAAGGATCGTGTGGTGGCCAAGCACCCCATATCAGTAGAGCATCTCATGACTTCGACAGTCCGAGTATCCGCTAAGTCATCCATCGCTATTCTCAACTTCCACATCCTCGTCCTCTGTCTAGCCTACATCGGCCACGCTCTGTGTATTGCCCTGGCCGTCACATATGGGATACTAAAGACTTATGAAGCAAGCCATTCTGTCAACACTCAAGTTGAGCATCGTTAGGATGGACCTAACGCAACATTAAGACCAAGCTACCATACACACGACACAGTGGCGCCAACAACAGCCGACCGGTGGGGCTGGAATCAAGTCCTTTCATACACCATCCCCAGTAGAGGAGAATGGAACATCCCCATGTGCTACCTGAAAGCTGCCAGGTGGAGGACACACAGAGGAGAAACCGGGTACTAGGGAACGTCACGGGTTTGTAAACCCACACGGGTACCCGGGTATGGGTTTGATGGGTATGGGTACGGGTACGTCATCGAGTACCCGTTCAGAACCCGCACCCATAGGACGGGTTTGGCGGGTTTTTTTGGATACATTACAACCTTTATTTTGGACATAGACACACAGTTATACATGAATATACTAGTTACTACTACTGATCCTCATGAAAATTCCCGTCGTAGAGCTCGCCGTCGCGTCCGGGTCGTCGAGTCGCGCTGCCGTCGTCGACACGTCTTGGTGGTGTTGCCATCGTCGTCTTCGTCGTCTTCGTCCGAGTCATTGTTGTTGTTATCGGTGTCGACGTCGTCTTGCTGTTGTCGATGGCAGGGCCCTGGCAGCGGCGGTGGCGGTGGTGGTGGCGGTTGGTGGCCGTCCGCCAAGTCAGCATGTAACTTGTCACCTCGTCGTTGTCGATATCGCCTTGTCATGTCGTCGCTATCGCTGTTGTCTTTGTAGTTGTCGTCGTAGACATTGTCTTGCCGTTGTCGATGGCAGGGCCTGGCGGCGGTGGTGGCGGTTGGTCGTGACAATCGATAAGGTGACTAAGCAAGGCCTGTTCAGGCATCTGGTAACGAATCAATGGCAAACCCCGCCTGTGCCGCATACGCTGCCAACCACAACAACCCACAACGCCCATGACAATCACTTTGCCAGCCCCGAGCCGAACGTACCAACCACCGGCGCCATACCAACGCAAGTCCAAATGCAACGCCTGCGGCACCCCAACAACAACAACGACTTGTGGCAGGACTCGGAGCGACGGCGAGGCAGCGCTCGGCTGCATTGCTGCTGCAACTCCGAGCGACTCAACAACAACAACAACAACAACTGCAGCGACAACTTGAACGGCGACGACACAGCAACGACAGCAACGACAGCAGCAACGACAGCAACAATGGCAGCAACAACGGCGACGACGCAGCAACAACAGCAGTGATCTTCAAGTCGATGGCGACAACGGCGACAACTGCAGCAGCGACGGCGACAATGACAACGACAACGACAACGACAACGACAACGACAATGACAACGACAACGACAACACGACAACACGGCAGACGGCGATGGTGACGCAACGACGGCAGAGGGCGATGACGACGTCGCAGGACTCATAGTTATCTTACAGTAGTACTTTGTATACTAGTAGTAGTGCAGCATTCATATTATTCTGACCCGCAGTGCCAACCTGCCAACCCGTACAACCCGCAAGTACCCATACCCATGACCCCGGGTACGGGTTTTACACGGGTGCGGGTACGGGTAAGGCCCGAGTGACCCACGGGTTACCCGTGACGAACACTACCGGGTACTTTGTCAACTTCCCAAATCAACCAAGTCGTTACTACCAGTTGAGTTTAGCTTTGAACATACGTGCTGGTGTATACTCGCAACAAATGATGCAGGGATACGAACAGTCGTCCGACCAACCACACACAAGTACAGGTGTGACATCCTAGAGAGCGAAGTTGTTCCCCTTGACAGGGTGGGCCCCCTCGATGGAGCAATCACCCAGAGCACTATGGAAGAAGAAGTGTCAGAGTCAGAACAAAGCAGCGACGAATCAGAAGAGGGTCACCTCTCACAAGTAAACACAGAAGAGCAAGAAGAGCTGACAAACCTGGCCAACCGAGCAGCAGGTATCACACTTAATGAGGCACCACAAGCTGAGCACATAACCATCCACCCACCAGATGAGATGACAACCACACAGCTAGAACCGACGTACACGCTACAGGTGGACCCAATACAGCAACCATACAATGGCGTCCCCGAAGACCTCCTCCCCATCAATCCAAGCACAGGGCACTGCATGAATGCAGACGATGCAGCTCTCATGAGAGCAATAGGACCCGACGAGCCAGACCCCCCAGAAGGGGGACCACCTGGAGGAGGCCCAGGAAGAAGCTACCCATCTGGAGGCGGAAGAGGACCCGGAGGCGGAGGAGGGCCACCAGGAGGAGGCGGCTTCCTGGGAGTAGCCCCTATCGGTAACCCGCACCATCAAACCGATAAACTCATGGGCAATCCGCCCATCGTTTTCAATGGCGATCGCACCAAAGCCCTGCAGTTCAGAGCTCAATGGAACCTCTACCAGGGAGTCAACAGCACAAGCTAGGTCATGACTAACTACTATCACTGTTCGCTCCTCTTCCTTGGTTATATCCAGGGAGACCTGGTCAATGAATGGGTCATGTACATGACCAACTGGCTTATGCGCCAAAAAGAGGCAGGATTCCCCGAACACACTCGACGCTTCTGGGAAGAAACCCTTCACGCCTTCACCAGGAGATTCTCCAACACCATGGAAAAGGAACAAGCACAAGCGGAGCTGCGCAAAGGCTTCCACATGAAGGATGGGGACATTGATAGCTATGTAGCCACCTTTGAACACCTAGCTCGTCAAGCTGACTACCACCTCGACTCCCCTCAAACATTGGACCTATTCACAGCAGGGCTACTGAAGGGACTGTTTACGAAAGTCTACGAGCAGTACGAGCCCACCACGTTTGAAGCATGGAAGCAAGCGGCCATGAAGAAACAACAGCAGTACCTGCACCTCCAGGCACATCTTAACTCTCTAAAAATGCCTGTCCCAAGGACTACTCCATGTCCTAGCCCCTGGGGACCCCCTCAGAGCGGATGGGCACCAAGAAACCTCCCACACCACCAGAACCCCAATGCCATGGACACCTCTGTGGACCAAACACGAGCCCGAGGAGCAGAAGTCGAAGACACCCAGGGAAGACTTGCTGGATCCGAGTTTGGACTTGGGACCCAGCAAAGGCCTCCTTACCCACCCAGAGGGGGGCAGAGGACACAGGGCAGAGGAAGAGGGCTTCCCCGAGACACAAGGGAAGTGATCTGCTACACTTGTAATCAGAAGGGACACTTCAGCCGCTTCTGCCCACAGCATCGAAACAATGCACCAAGCAGCAGTAGCCAAGGATCAGAAATGGACTACTACACTCAAGAGCCCAGGGTGGTAGCACGTGTAGCAGCCACTCCTCAGCAACAGGCCCAAGACTGGCTCCAAGGAGTGGCAGGTGCACCAGACGAAGTAAAAGACCTGGTTCTGCAAGAATTATGGGGGAAAGAGGGTTTTCCAAACGCCTGAACCCGACAGCCTGGGTGAGGGCACTCCGTTGTAACTCTGTAATAATCACACGCTATCAATCATTGAGAATCCCAGTTTCCATTCAAACAAGTTACAACATGGCTGAAGTAAAAGCACTGGTGGACTCTGGAGCCACAGACAGTTTTATTAGACCCGCATTTGCAAAGCAGATGGGGATCGGTCTCAAAGAGCTAGAGACCCCCAAAAAGATATGGAACATCGATAACTCAGAGAATAAAGCAGGACTGATCACACACTGCACAGACCTCAATGTCCAAACCAAAGGAACCCACAAGATGATGAGGTTCCTGCTCACAGACACAGGGAACAAAGACATCGTCCTTGGCTACCCCTGGCTGGCCGCCTACAAGCTGCAAATCAGCTGGCAGCACGCGGTGATCAACGAGGATGCCTATCCCATTGTCCTTCACACCACACACCCCATGGACCAGGGAGTGACCATCACATTCACCCCCACAGAGGTGTTTACTGACGAAGAAAAGCGCTGCACAATACAGGAACTCATTGACGAATGGAACACGGTCAAAGCACGCAGCACCTCTACAGACCTAGCCATCGAAGCAGGGCAATTCATGGGCACTATGGAGATCCCAGAAGAGTATGCAGACTTTGCAAAGGTGTTCAGTGAAGAAGAATCTCATCAATTCCCACCCTCACGGCCATGGGACCACGCCATCAAGTTCAAGAAGGATGCCCCTGATGCCATCGACTGTAAAATCTATCCCATGTCGCGCAACGAGGACATAGCCCTCCGAAAGTTTTTAGATGAACAACTCGAGAAGGGGTACATCCAACCATCGAAGTCCCTGTACGCCTCCCCCTTCTTCTTCATCAAGAAGAAGGACAGAAAGCTGCAACCTGTCCAGGACTATTGGAAGATTAATTCTTTCACAGTGCATAACCAATACCCCCTCCCGCTCATCCAAGAACTCATCACGGACCTGGGGAACACGGACATCTACACCAAACTCGATGTCCACTGGGGGTATAACAATGTCCGCATCAAAGAGGGTGACAGGGAGAAAGCAGCCTTCAAAACCTGCCACGGGTTCTTCGAACCGCTAGTCATGTACTTTGGCCTCACTAACTTGCCGGCCACGTTCCAAGAAATGATGGACTACCTGTGCGGCCCCACTATCCTCAAGCATGAGCCGCTGGGCACCACCATCCGAGTATACATGGATGATATAGGCATCACCTCTCACAATGGCCGTGCAGGCCACATTGCAGCTGTATGTGACATCCTCCAAATTGCGAAGGACAATCACTTGTACTTCAAGCCAGAGAAATGCGTCTTCAGCGCCCCCTTGATCAATTACCTGGGGGTAATCCTTGAAAAGGGGGTGACTCGTATGGACCCCATCAAGGTCGCTGGCATCTGCAACTGGCCGACCCCCATGACGGTCAAACAGGTCCGATCGTTCCTCAGTTTCTGCAACTTTTACCGCCTCTTCATCCAGGGGTTCGCCACACATGCTAGACCACTGAACTGCCTGACGCGAAAGGACACAGAATGGCAGTGGGGGCAGGAAGAGGACACCACCTTTGCGACGCTCAAAGACCTGGTGACCACCGAACCGGTACTAGCCCAACCTGACCTCGCGAAACAATTTGAGCTAGAGGTAGACGCATCAGGGTTCACGGTGGGTGCCGTCCTCCTACAGTGCAAAGAAGACAGCAAACTACACCCCTTATGTAACGTCTACCACAGATGTCTGCCTGACTAAGGCGTTTTGGCATGCGACGATTCTAGAAAGATAGTAATTTCTGTTGGCAGGGGTGGTCGAGTGATGAGCGGGGTGAGGGAATAGGCGGTCTTCTGGCCCTGCTCAATATCCATGAAGGTTTTCTGTTTGTTGCAGTCCAATAGGAGGGGTGGCAGTGACCCTAAGCTCGTCCCAGGAGTTGTGATCGATGATGTAGAAGACAGAGAAGTGGCATGCTACACGTTCGTTCTGATAGAGGAATACCTTGCAGTAGGTTGCGTCCAAAGGATAGTCCACTGCCCGGAGAGGGACTCGGGATAAGTCACGGGGATCCCTGGTCTAAGGGGATATGCCGGACGACTCACTTAAAGGGAGGAATTCCCCTTAGTTCAGATGAAGAGGACAGTGGTATTGAAGAAGACCAAGATACCGTTCTTGGTCTTCACAGGCGAACTACTTATTCAGGTACGCACGGGCTTTCAAGCGCCGCTCCAAGTACTACTAGCCAATAGTGTAAGTAGAGCAAACCCTAGTACAGCTATCCTAGTAGTGAGTCATGATCCGAACCGTATCGTACACAATCACATGCGCCAGAGCTTACCCGGCTGACTGATCCTCCTAAGTCCATGACAATATACTGCTGACGTGGTGTCATACCCTTGTACGTCAGTGTTCACTTCCGGGCCGAAGCACTCCGTTAGTCCGAACCATAACACCTTAGGTTACTACTCCGCAACACTCAACAAAGTGGAACGAAACTATGACATCTATGACCTCGAGCTGCTAGCCATCGTCAAAGCCTTCCGCCACTGGTGGCCCCTACTTGCAGGCTCCCCACATAAAACCAAAGTATTCTCCGACCACCTCAACCTGCAGTACTGGCGATCCCCACAGCGGATAAGCAGACACATCGCACGGGAAGTACTGGAACTGTCTGAGTAGTATGACTTCGAAATTCACCACATCAAAGGCACAGCAAATGGAAGAGCAGATGCACTATCCTGGAGACCAGACTACAACCAAGGAGACATCGACAACAAGGACATAGTGGTCTTACCCGACGCACTCTTTGTACGAGCCATGCAAGTTGAGACAGTCATGCCAACCACCCTGACAATAGAGCCCGGAGATATGGAAAGACCAGATGCAATGTATCGCCAAGACAAGGACCACCTCCGCCCCTGGGTAGACGCACATCAGCTGAAGAAAATCGAAGGTACTTGGTACAAGGACAGACGGCAGGTGGTAACAGGTGGACTGTATGACAAGAGAAGTATCATCTCTGCTCATCACACGCCACCAGTTTACGGACATCCAGGTATCAACAAAACCTCGCAGTTAGTCAGTCGCTCTTACTGGTGGCCAAACCTCGTGCGGGATGTACTAGACTATGTCAAGGGATGCGCCGAGTGTCAGAGGCACAAGGCAAACAAACGACCAACCCGAGCACCACTGTCTCTGATTTACCCAAACCCTGAGGCGCTCCCCTTCGAGACTATCGCACTCGACTTCATCACCAAACTGCCCAGGTCACAAGGATTCGATTCAATCCTCACTATCACGGACCATGACTGCACCAAGGCAGCCGTCTTCATCCCCTGCCAGGAAGAGATCACCGCAGAAGGGACCGCCGCCCTATACACTAAGCACATCTTCCTATGATTTGGACTCCCCTCCAAAGTGATCAGCGACAGAGACCCACGCTTCACGTCCAAGTTCACACAAGAACTATGTAGACTCCTGGGGATATCACAGAATGTCTCCACAGCCTACCACCCCCGAACGGACAAACCAATGGCTCAAACAATACCTCTGCTTCTGGGCCAACGAGCGGCAAGATAACTGGGTGGCATATCTCCCTATAGCGGAATTCACACACAACAACTGGCCCCACGAGACCACAAGGAAGTCCCCCTTCTATCTTCTGATGGGATACAACCCACGCGCTGATTGGATCGATAGGCCATCGCCCGTAAGGTAGCAGTCACCAGGAACCATCCCCCCTTATGTCAGCAACCACTCACCCTTTCTCGCCTTTGAAATTCCTCTCCCACATCATCAAAGTAGAACTATCTATACAGTAAGGGTTGAAGTGTACATCCGTAGCTACAACATGTTCAAATTTTTTTTTAAAAATATTGAGATTTGACGGAGATTTTAGCAAGTGTTTTCCTTTTTTTGCAAAACATGTTTTCTCACCTTTCTGCACTTTTTGTCAAAACGACTCGCACTTTTGAAACATTATGTAAGCAACCACGTGACCTACAGCCCACCAATGAGAGCGCGTTCGCATCTCCTCAGGTCTCAAGGGTATCAAAACCCTTGTGACCCATGCACTCAAAAATGTTACAGTAATGTCCTACTTGTAAGCTAAATCCGTAGCGTTGTGGGTAGGGCACCACGTCGGTGTCGTAGTGTCATGGCGCTGTGTTGGTGTCGTGGGGGCGTGTCCCAGCGTTGGTATCGTGGCGTTGCGGCGCCGCATTGGAGTTGTTGGGGCCCAGCACGACGTCGGAGTCGTGGGGGCATGGTACGGCGTTGTTGTCGGAGTCGCGGCATGACATCGGTGTCATGGGGGCACAGCGCGGCGTTGTTGTCGTGAGGGCACGGCGCGGCATTGTTTTCATGGAGTTGTGGCGCGGTGTCGGTGTCGTGAGGGCCTGGCACTGCGTTGGTGTCGTGGGGGCACGGCGCAGCGTTGTTGTCGTGGGGGCGCGGCGCGACGTCGGTGTCGTAAGGGCCTTGCACCGCGTCAGTGTTGTGGGGGCACGGCGCCCCGTTGTTGGTGTCATGGCATCGTGGCACGCCATTGGTACCGTGGGGGTCTGGCACCACGTCGGTGTCGTGAGGGCACAGTGCGGCGTTGGTGTCATGGTGTCGTGGCGCCCAGTGAGAACGTGTTTAAAACCTATAAAGAATAAAACAAAAAACATTATGGTTAGTTACAAGTCAGCTAAAAGGATGAATAAGAATACTTAGCTTTTGAGGGTTTCCTGGGACAAAGTAACGCAGTTGACGTTGGAGTCGGTCCGGCGACCTGCATGCCCAGCGAATCCCGTGAACCCGTGACACGGGTATACCCGTACCTGTACCTGCCCAGACTGGTGGGTCATACCCGGGCAGGTACGGAAATTGCTTTTCCCAGTCTGCTTTCAAGAATTTTTTTTTTTTGGTTGCTGGATCAATATTTGATACGCTTACATAACACAAACCCTAGGGTTACAAGCTTATATAAGGGGGGATGGTTCCTGGTGACTGCTACCTTACCCCAAGTGGCACTGAGAATAGATCAGTTCCAGGAGGCTAGAGCGCAGGCCAAAGCGCTCCTCGTCAAGGCACAAAAGTCATGGGTCAAACACAAAGATACGCCCAAGTACCAAGAAGGTGACCTTGTGTGGCTGGAAGGGCATCACCTGTGCACAAATCAGCCAACCACCAAGCTTGCGCCCAAGAGACACGGTCCCTTTCAGATCACTCAGGTGATGTCCCCTGTCAACTATCGCCTCGAACTTCCCATACAGTGGAGTATCCATCTGGTGTTCCACACCGATCTTCTCACCAGATATCACAAGACCATGACACATGGGCCTAACTATCAACGGCCACCTCCAGATCTGGTAGATGGCGAGGAAGAATATGAGGTCGAGAAGATTCTAGACTTGCAACGATTCGGAAGAACACGGAAACTCCAATACCTTGTGAAATGGAAGGGGTATCCGGACTCAGAGAACCAGTGGGTCGACCGGAGCGAAGTATTCGCTGACCAAGCCATCAAGGACTTCAAAATGCTGAACCCCACACAGGAAACACATATAAGGAGACTCCACTGCAAGCTAAGTTCCCCAGCTATTACTGCTACATCCTCTCAACCTGTCTACCTTCGCGCCATGTCTTCCTGCTCACTCCCATCGCAGTCTACCATTGTCACCGTCACCGAGGCCCTCGTTACCACCCATGGGCCCACCACCCACAAGGACGCCATCGCCATCCTCCGATCCTTCCCTGACCCAACCATCGGAGGAGTCGCTGACTCCCCTGGTGCGCAACCTTGCACTGCCGACTATGATGTCTTGGCAGAGGAGGAGTGCGCCATACTCAGCATTGAGGCACCAGATCGCCTCGTTCAACACCTTGACAGACACGGTGACGCTGAACCTGTCCAGGTACCACATGGAGTTCAGGCCCATGTGGCCATGGTGGGAGATTGTGAAGGAGTGGAGGGACGAGCAGCTGCGGAGAGCGCAGCAGAGGCAGCAGGAGCTGAGGCACCGGTGGCTGATACTCCAGACTGGGGTCTGGCCAAGAATGCTGCCGACGACTACCCAGCTATGCACCCCCTCATTCGCTCCACCACAGACACTGACGACCCGTGTGAGACCCCCTACTCCCTCAACAGCGATGGCTCCCCCATGTACAAGCAGGACCTCGGAGTTGTGGGCCCTCTGGCCCACCAACCCCTCATCACTATCAACACTCGAGTCCCCAACGGCTTCAAGATTAACGCTGGCATGGACTACGTCCTGTTTTGCATCGGCTCCCCCAATGGGATTGAGCGCAAGGCCCACTACGTCCAGGTGATCATGGGGCCGGATCCCCTGGTCGTGGGCATCATTGACAAGTCGGACAAGGTCTATGCCCGGCCTCTCTACACCACCCCCCGCTTCAGCTACGGTGGGAAGCCCATGTATCCGACCGCAGACATGGCCCTCTTCACTGAGGCCTTCAAGGATCAGGCGTGCATCGACCACTGCCTCAATGCCATCCACGACCCCTCCCTCACAGTGGAGGTCCACTGCTACCACGCCGCTGCATGTGAGGAGGAGTGCATCAACCAGCGGATCGACAACCTCATCTCTGCCCTGGGAGAGGTCGCGGGGAAGGTAACAGGTAGTCGCCGCCAGTTGGAGATGGCCAACACAATGGAGCGCATCGAGGACAAGGCAGGTACCATGGTGGACCATGAGCTGAGTCAGCTGACAAAGAAGAAGACACGCAGGGGTAGGAAGACTGCGCAGCAGCCGCAGAGAACGAGGATCATTTACACAGAGGAGGGTTCTGGAGTGTCAGGGTGTCACACCTGAAGAGGGGGTGATGTTGCGATTGGACTCATCGGTACAGACAGCGGACTCGTGGGGTTCTGACTACCCTAGTATTAGTCAGGGACAGTCATCTCAGTCAGCCTTCGGGCTGTTATCACATGTATATGGTATGGACTTGTTGTCACGATCATGTGACATCTCAGACTTCTCCAACTCGTTTCTAGACCCAGACTCATACTGATTGTTCCAGATGTGTTTCAGATCAGAGACTTGATTCCTGACTTGTTCCCGCCATATTCACAATTCCAATCAGCTTATCTGATCTTTCTAGATTGTTCTGTGACTTGCCCTTGACCCTGACACATAGCATTGTTGTGCTGGCACTTCTTGCCAGCAAGATGTTCTGCTGGCATACAGCTTATGTAACCCTTCTCTACTGTAGTATTTAATCTGCTGTAGTTTAACTTGTATCCCTTGTTCTAGTCTTGTTCTCTGTGAATCCAAGCCTATTGCCACCTTCCTCTCCTCTGCTGTGTCAGAGCCACCGCTTTCATGCTTAGTCAGCAAACTGGCCCGTTGGCCCACCCCGACCCGTAAGCTGAGCTTTCGGAAGAGTCTCCTGGACTGTAAACACAGAGTCAAACATTACAACAAAGTGGTAGCAGTGTATCTGCGAGCCCACCACTTGATCGTAAAACTTGTGACTCATTCCTAGGACAGTCGTAGTAGGGTTCAAGCTACTATTGCTACTGGGTACCCTATGTTCAGGAGGAGCTTCAAAGCTCCTCGTCAACTGTATATCAGACTCACAGAATGAAGACCGAGCTCCCTAGCTTGGTCTTCTTGAATCACTAGCCTCATCTCTCTCTCTCTCTCTCTCTCTCTCTCTCTCTCTCTCTCTCTGAAGCTCATACCCTTGTACCGATACAAGGAAGGATCGTGTGGTGGCCAAGCACCCCGTATCAGTAGAGCATCTCGTGACTTTGACAGTCCAAGTATCCGCTAAGTCATCCATTGCCATTCTCGACTTCCATGTCCTCGTCCTCTGTCTAGCCTACGTCAGCCACGCTCTGTGTATTGCCCTGGCCGTCGCATACGGGATACTAAAGACTTACGAAGCAAGCCATTCTGTCAACGCTCAAGTTGAGCATTGTTAGGACGGACCTAATGCAACATGCACCACAATCTGCACCTGCAACCATCCATAGCACTTCATACAGAAGATGGTGTCCACCAACACCAGTTGTCGCCATCGCCATGTCATTGTAAGCCTGTAGTTTCAAATCAGCGTGTGCCATTCTAATACCATTGCCTTCTCCCACCCTCATCTCTCCCTGTTGCATCTCACAGGTACACATGAGCCATCCTGCCACTCACCATACCTAATACCGACCCCCCAAAAAGCCTTGTGAGTCTTCCATCCATCTCTGCTATCTACACCTCCACTCACACATTGTGGCCATCCATAGGCCACCTGCTGCACCCACTGCTTTGCATTGCAAGCTCATTGCCCTACCCACTCATACAACATCTAGCTACTTTTTTCTATTTAATTGAGGGTAGGACAATAGCAATTACAATAATTACAATGCTGCAGCCATCCCCCCCCATGCACACATGTAAGACAGTGATGCCCCAATGACAACGACAACAGCAGTGAGCCTCGTTCACCCTCAATTGGCATGTGTATCTTGCATGTAGTGTCATCATCATCGCACATGCAAATGGCTGAGTAAGGTAATAATAGGATTACAAATGTAACTAGTACTGTAGTAACCTGCAAAGTCACAATGGGTTTGAAAACCTGCTGTTGGTTTTCGAACCCACAAAAATCATGTGAACCCATACCCTGACCTGTTGAAACCCATACCCCTGTAGTGGGTACAGGTATGTTGGGGTACAGGTACAGGTAGCCCTGGAAAACCCCAGGATTACCCCTGGCAATCCCTAATTACACAGCCAACAGAGACCACTCAGAAGGAATGGACTCTTTCTGGAAAGGAGGTATTGCAAACTTGGAAAATGAGATGAAGGCTTATGAGGTATCAGATTCAAATGAGGAAAGTTCTGATTGCACACAGCCTGAGGTTCCAAATGTGCCAGTGGACTTAGATATGATATAACTTTACACGTGTTAGTACTCTGGTAGTACAGTTGTACAGGGCTTGGACAGACAAAGCAGGACTTCCCAAATTTGGAAATATATCACATAATCTGACCTTAATGGGTCAGGGTCTGACCCAGTCAGACCCACATCATGACAACACTGACCTGACAGGGTCAACTTGTCTTTGGCAGACACTGTAACACATCCAGTGGGTACTATAGACAATATAATCAACAAGGAGGTAATGTCAGACATTAGGGTCTTTCAAAGTTCCCTTATTTGGGTCCCTGAATAGACCCATTAAAATGTCCATCAAGCCCAATTTTGGTGTAAATCCAATGTTAATGTGAAAAATAATAAAACAAAAATGGACCAATAATGTCCAACTTTGAAACCCCCCCCCCCCCAAAAAAAAGGCCAAAAATGAAACCATAATGAATTATTTTTGTGCCTCGGAGCCCCTGGCAATGTTTTGGTGGGGTAATTTTTTTTCAATCTCCACTAGACCAGATTGTTAGTTTTGATTTGGAGTTCATAAAACGTAATCATATTCACTGTCTTACATAATATAAAATGAAACTCAGTTTCTTTAGCAGCCCCCCTTAATGAAATAGAAATAATTGCATTATGTGAAGTAGGAGCTCCTACCCATCCTTAAAAAATCAAATTATTTGTCCCTTTTTGATATCATTTCCAACTTAATGATTTGAAAAATGGTATTGTAATGGTTAGGTAATGAGACAAATAAGGGCAACTTTGAAAGCCCCTATTATATGATTCAAGAGTCAAACAATCATGTGCCTGCTGCCATGCAAGGCCTAGACATCTGCTCAGGTGAGCACAGAGTCAAACCAGATGAGAGATAAGTTAATACTCTGAGGATTCAGGGTAAGATGGCCGGAATTTGTCAAAGGTTTGCCCTAACTATTGGTTTATATACTTGGCTAGATTGCAGCTGCCAGGTCGCTACTGAGGAGATAGCTGGCTTATCGCAATGTCTACTGTGCTTACCACGTCAGATCGATACAAGGTCGAGTCATGTATGTAACATGTGATCACGGAATCAGATTGTCAGCGCGCACACAGTCAGTGCCATGTCATGGGGGTCGTGACATCTTACTAGCCGCGTTTCCTACAATTGGCAGGAGAAGGATAAGGCCAGCATACTCTTTGTTAATGTGGCCGCTCTCAGTGAGGCCGTCAATGGAATCAACGAGAATTTCGGCTGTGATAGCAACAACCTGACGACCGCAATTAATTCTCTGGACAAACCACGACAGTGGGCAATTGACAAACCACGGTGACAACGGCGAATAGCGCAATGGCCATTTGAGAACTCATCTGAGGCTTCGCTTTCTCTTCCTCCATCGAGCCCTCATCCACGTTATGAGGGCGGGGCGTACTGGAAGCAGGACTATAACTAGTGAGTGACGTGCAGCTTCCGGGCGAGACGGGGTGTGTGATTCACGGACTTCTGCACGTTTGCACGATCGCTCTTGTGGTGGAACACAACGGAACACAAAGAGACTAAAGACCATAAAAATCGATTGGAACAAGCGATTAGTGTCGTAAAAGGGCTCACTGAAGAGTAGGAGAATCGGAGCCTGATTGAAGAACCGTCAGCCGAGATAACCAGACAAAGAAGAAACCACTTGCTCCGTGCCAATGGCTGGTAGTAAGAATCTCGTGCGTTTCCTCTGTGAGAGGATTGACACCGTCGGTGATTGGCTGAAACGCGGCAGGAAGCAGCACAGTAATCGCGCTCAGCGTTAATAAAAACGAATTTAATTGAGTAGAACCTGTCATCGGTATGGTTGAGCAATAAGGTGATAGAGACAATACGCAGAACACGAACGCTTGCCAAAACCTTGTTCCGGGGAACGAGTACCGCCGGCAAAGAAGCACATTCCTAGTACGAGTACTGCGAGTGGTGGCTGTGTGAGTCAGGCGGGCGGAAGCCGCCACTAACATGGATGCTTACGCAAATTACTGAGAATGGAACCGATCACTGTTTAAGTTGTATCAGTAACCAAAACCGGCCAAAGTGAGGAGGACTAGAGGTGATTGGCCAACAATTAGATAGGAAGTAATATGTAGGAATGCTCCGAGAACGTGCACTAGGGATTTAGGTACGACACCAGCCGTGGAGTATGACTAGGGCCACACGCCCAACTAGACGCTAGTGAATCACTCATTCACTACCAAATGGTGTGCTCGCGTGCACGGGTAAGAACCGCATCCGCCTCTGGCGGACCGTGGTGGTATTGTAGCGCAAAGAAAAAGAAAAACACGAGTCATAGTCAGGCGCTCACAAGATGTCTGGATAATAACCAGTTCGCACTTTACAAGTGCAATAATCTGGGCGAACACTCAGCACTAGCAAATAAAAAAACCCATAGAGGTGGAGGCGCCACTTACCGCCACTGTCAGCTCCACGCTGCGTGAATGGGGATGTCAACATGTAAGTATTGTGATATCAAGCCTCAAAAACTTACGCATTCCCCTGATGTCGTCGTTAGGAGATAGTGGGCTAAGGAGCTAAGTTAGCCTCACCAAAGTGGCGTTGAGCAAACCGGCTAAGGTCTGTCCGAGGCGCAGCGACAACTCTTCCGTCGCAAAGTCGAGCAGCTACTGAATCGTGAGTTGTTGCCCCTTGTGAGGCGAGAGGACGATACATACCTTGGCGAGGGGAAGGAAAGCCAAGGACGAGACTAGCGACAGGTTAGATGTGGCATACACTCTGAATGCGAAACCCACAAATGAAAACTAAGGTATTGTTGATTCCGAGAAAGTGGCAAAACCACTACGAAGGTGATTAGAGCCCGCGATTCCACCAGATGAGGGTAGAAAAAAAAACACTCACAGAAAGCGGTATAAAGACGAGTAACACATTCAACCCTGGATCGGAGAACAATCAAGCGAGGCTAGGACAGCTGGTGAGACGCTTACAAGATGTCTTCAATATTGCCAAGATACTCTTTCGAACTTCGGGTACCCCACGAAGTTGCTTTACCTTGTGCTGTCGGCGCAGCTCTGGGAATATGACATTGTCCTGCAAAGTGGGCCCAGTAGGGACGATGCTATAGGTGGTGTTCCAGCAAACAATAAACAAGTAAAGGTTGTGGATGTGACTAACTATCTGAGTTGGTGAGTTTCGTGGGCAGATGATGGCGACATATTCGCCCCCAAAGGATTCAAGAATGATGAAGGACCGGCCAAGAGGTCAGGGCATTGTGCCGTTGCCAGAGTCGGACGTTTACTTGTGTCAAACCCCTTTTCCTGTACGTGCGGCGCCTCACTCGGCCCTGCGGGGCTAACGTCGTGCGACCGGTTTGTTTGCTTGGGCGTGAACATGGACGCAGCTTGTCTGTGGCTCGGGTAAGGAGGGGTAGAGGGATGTGGGGTGTTCGTCCGGTGTAGTTGTGTCGGGCCTAACTGTGGTACTTGCCCCTTCCTTGTCCTTCCCTTCCCTTCGTCCACCTCCTGCGATGGGCTTTGATATTTCTTTGTGTCCTCGGGGGGGTGATAGAGCCCGCCCCCTCCCTGTCGGGAGTGGCGGTGAATATCGCCCCATTCACGCTCGTGTAGTTGGTATGCCATGTCCTAGATGGAGATGGTCAAGGAGGTGGTTCCTCATATACGCCTTCTAAGTGATCACAGCTTGGATCACAGCAACAGCACCGCCTCGTCACTTAGTCAGTGGGTGACTTTCCGTCTGGCCTCCAGTCTAGACCGCATGGTGCAAAGCACACTGCTCACGTAATTATTTTCGTGCTCCGACTACGTCCGCTAGATGTCAGACATCAATCTGTAGGCCCGTCCTCTACGGTCTACCCTCCTGCAGAACATTCGTAATACTCTAGACTTAACATGCCAGGGTGCCAGACCCAGTGGAAAGATGTGAACGGGCTCGGTCGGTGAGGATGTCCTCACGAAACTAGCGCTCACCGGCGCTCACCTGACGCACACCGTCGTTCCAGTTCTTGCTTGCTTTGTAATTTCTAGCTCATAGGGTTTTTCTGAGCCTCTCTGAAATTTACTGATTACAAAATCCGGGTACAGCCGATCTAGGATCCTAGGAAAGTCACCCAGTACACGCGCAAGAATCACAATACCACGGCTCGATTGACCACAAAAAACACACAATTAATATTTGCAATATTCTGCACAGTAAATAAATTTCGTAGTACGAGTAAAGGCAATGCCACAAATTCGGTCCCCCAACCAACCCCCAACTCGTATCACTTACCCCTGGTAAGCGAAAGAGACGGCACCATACAATCCATCCTCCCGCCCGAGAAGGCCTTGACCGTGTAAAACCTGTGGACGGCGGACTCAGCGGCGGCTCCCACAAAAAAATTTCATGGCGCAGCAAAAGCCAGTGGCACTTACCTCCATTTTCCTTGCGTGCCATCCAACTCCGCTATTGACGTTCCCATTCGCGTCCGCCAGCAGTCCAAGCGCTCGCCTCCATGGATGATCCTTCTCTAAATCTCTACGCAGCGATGCACCGCTTGGTCCCGGTACCCAGCCACTGGCAGTGTCAACGTACCACCCGCGGCCACCCTTGCTCCGAACTATGCGCCAATGACCAGCACCGCCACCCAGGGCAGAAAGTAAGGACGTTGCGAGTTCGATGACTCGCAGCCGTGTTGGTGGCTGTGTTGAAGGAGAGGGGGTGTCGGATGGCAAGCCAAATTGGAAGGGCGGCGTACACAGTGGGCGGATGACTTGTGAGTGCAGCGAAAGGGAGGCCTGCCATGGCTGCACACGTACGAGCTCGGGAGATGTCCCGATGAGCGTAAGTACCTCGACTTGCGCGGCCTTGTTCTGCAGGAACTCCGACACGGCCTTGAGAGGGAGGCCGGGGATATAAGACAGCCCAAGTGAGCGCAGCTTAGCTTGGGCGGGCATCGCATCGAGTAGTTCCTGGTCCACAGGAGCGCTCGATATATCCAGGTACACCAAGTCGCCGGATGTGAAGCACGGGGCCATTGTAAACACGTCACGGACCTGGTCAGCTGACATGGGGTTCGGGAATGTGCCGTCGCCGTAAAGGTTCAGCTCCTGAATGTACCGGGCAGCAGGGGCCGAGATCAAAAAATTTCGGACGCTCGAACCGGTCAGGCGCACGCAGCGCGCCAGTGAGAGCGATTGCAAGCGCACAGTGGGGGAGGAGGCTAGTTCGTCGAGTATATCCGGGCCAGCACGCGTCGCCGATAGGTCGAGGTGGGTGAGCGAAGGAAACCCAGTGACGAAGGAATTCAGAACCTGGGGTGGTATAGATTTAGCGCCGCGCAAGCTGAGTCGTTGCAGCGCCAAAAATGTAACCGGCTCTTCTGGAAGGCGAGGCCGGTGTGAACGGCGACGGCGATGCGTGTGACCATCCTCCTCTTCGCTGGAATCCGATTCCGAGGTGACCGGGCGCATGTGGGTGTTCACGAAGACGGTGAGTGAATTGACGAAAACGGGACTGACGCAACCAGTGAAATCGACAGCTTCTAATTCCTTGCACTCGCGACGGCGAGTTATATTTTCTGCTTCCCATTCATTCACGTCCCCTACAGTAAAACCTCGGCCGCGAAGAGGTTGACCACGGCCCCTTGAGGGTGTGCCTCGGAGCAATAGCTCCTTAAGAACAGGCAACGTTAATGCTCCGTCCATATATTCCGTCGCACCAAACGTAATTAGATTGGGTGATTCCTGTGAGACAATGTGAGTAAGCTAGAGGTAGTCATCTTATATGGCACGTACTTTCAGCACTGCTTCGAGGCGTTCTCCGGTTACAAAGCGATTGGTAGAACACTCCCCGACTAGGCGGCGCATACCAATGGCCCTGAAGTGATTGAAATCTAGGTGACGGACGAACCGCCCTGGTCGCCTATCGTAGATGGCTGGCACTAACCGAACCACTCAGCACGGCGCTAAAAAAAAAAAACAGAAAAGAGCAGAAACACTTACCATACATGCCATTTTCGTCGCGCCCCATGAGGTCTTGCACAGCATCACTAATGGAACGCAGGAGTTCCCAGCGCGCCGGGCTCTTGCTCTTGTGCCGTAGCCGGCGTGGAGATGGGTCGCGGGATGCAGGGGGTGACAACAGTTCAGGAGGGATGGAGCTGTCGGGGCCGCCAAGCTCCTGTAAGATGGACTCCTTGAGCTTCCTTTCCGCTTCTGCATCGGGGGTCATAGAGTTCCCTGTCTTGGCAGCCAGTGCAGCGTGGGCTGCCTGAGTGATGGATTGGTCGACCGCGCGAGCGGTAGCCTCCTCCGTAACATCGTCGTCTTCTCCACCCGAGATCTCTTCAAGGAAAGAGAGCCAATTACGAGGAAGGCGTACTTCGATTTTACGCCAGAGCCAAGGGCGAGCTGCCTCGGACCAGGCGTGGTTAACGAGCATGAGACTGGCAAGGGTGTTGCGAGCAATGTGCTCTTGCCAGTTGGGAGGGGGGTATGAGGAGGGTGAGCCGGTTGGCACGCCGGCCTCTAAGAGGTAAAGGGGATCTAGAGAAGAGACGCGGCTTGGGATGGCAGACTCATAGACATGAGCGCAGATGAGCGAAAGCAATTCCGGGGGGTATTCCATGGTAGTCGATAAATTTTGAAAGCACAGGTGAGAGGATGCTAAGACGTGTTCCAGAGCGCGGACGGCTCATGGCTTTTAAGAAAGAGTCAGACATCACGTGTGTGTATGGAGGGGTGGGGTAACGGTTGACCATTCCGGGGAGCGGGGATGTCTGATCCGCGCAGATCGTAGCACTTGGCTGCCTAACCTGGCCCTCGCCCTGGCTTTTACCACCTGTCAAGTCTAGAACAAACGTGCTTCGGTTGATTCATTTCGCTTCTAACTTCTTTCCAACGTTCACCATACCAATAATCAACGTTGTCGGCGTTTACCTTTGCGTTATGTTTTTTCAGACATACCCTCACCAGTGCGGCACATCCCCATCTTCGGTGACCCGAAGATCTTCCACTATCATGTTGCGGAAAGGTTTACGACTGCGGTATTTTCGTTGTATACCGAAGCCTAAAGGCTAACCCGTGGTCATGTTGCGTTGCGTTGGCGGATGCCGTCACTTTTGAAATATTCAAACCCTCTCATTTCGAGTCTGACCGGTCTGCGATTGGTTCGGCCGTCGTTCCCGATACGAAGATTTTGGGGTACACCGACCCTACGGGGAAAGCGGCTTTCAACCTTTCTGAGTAGTGAACAAAGCCCGCCACTGTAGAATATATGTTACTGTGAAGTTTGAACGGTGCGTTCTCAAGCGGCAGTCAGCTGGCATCACCCAATGTTCATCTAGCCGCCGATCGCCAACTCTCAAGATCTCAAGGTTCCCTCGGCAACATCGGTTCAGGAACACCAGTTGGGTGCCCTGAGCCAGAACCCCAACGGCAAGCTCAGGTTCACGTATGCCCCCGTGACCTTGTTTAGACGCGCGTTGAAACAAGGAAACGAACAATACAGTCATGGTACAGTGTTTGGTGATATTTTCGCGAACCCATTTCACGTCTTCTAAACTCAGAGAGCTGCGGGTTTCCTAAGAATAAGGTTGGTGCGGTATGTAGCAATCCATTCCTCTGCCCCATGTTTTATGCACCCGTGCATTTTCGCCAAGTTCTATCTTGGGCACGAGATGATACGGGGTGGGTCCGTCGGGTGGATCATCCCAAAAGTTTCAATCCGGGGCGCCACTTTTCCGCGATACGCAACCCCAATTAACTATCTCGGGGCCAGCTGGCACCAATTAAGCTTCAAGAGACCAACAAATTCAGCCTCTTGCTCACGCAATGCGACGCGTCGGGTTTCATCATCGGGGAGATGATGTTTATGGGCAAGTACCAACACGTTAGCAGTCGACTCCACAAACCTAGTGGAAAATCGGGGTATGACGTGTCAGTGACATTGGAGGCCAACTATGGCACACTTGTTTCGACAGCGCGAGATTGTCTCATAAGTATGCCGTATCACCAAGACACACGTGTTTCCCAGGGTTCTGTTCTTCGAATCAATGACGGCAGGTCATGCAAACGGTTCACACTATGGAAGGGTAATCTGAATTAATTGCAAGCCGAAGCAATGGAACTACGCTGGCTAGTCATCTATCGATAGACGAGTCGGCGTTACGCGTTTATGTAGAAGTCGTATTGGGAAATCATCCAAATAAGCGAAGCCGCTGTCAGAAAGGAGATGATGAGACAAGGATGGCATCAGTTGACGCAATGCCCAATAACGAATTAACACTCACTGGACACTATAACAGGTGAGAGGACGGGAATTTTTATCGTTGCAGTGCGAAAGATAAAAATTTCAGAGGAAAAGTGCGCAAAAGCGAAAAGGTACGTGAGGATAGTGATATCATAGATGCTGGGCGTTATGATTTAGCAACGGCGCGGTGTGACGACGATGGCTCATACGCTTTGTTGTGGATGTTGTATGCAGCATAAAAGCGCACTGCAGAGGCGGTTAACGTCCAGATCCCGAATGTACGGGCTTGCAATGAAGTCACTAAGGTGTCTAGTTAGCACAAACTCTGAAACCAGACAAAATGGGTAGATGAGACACCTGGTTCCGCGGCGGAGACATTGTTGTATAGACGTCTTGTAAAGCGAAGAGTCACAAAATTCTGCAAGGTGTTGAACATGGCAGTGGCAGCGACGACCATCTGCCATATGGGAAGTTTTCCATCGCCCTGAGGAAGGACTGTGGGCGTTTTCGGTTCAATTTCAAGCAGGCTGTTTGTGAAAACGACTCACGGTTGGCCATGGTGGCGAGCTGAACTGAGACTGGTTGTTGAGCAACGAGATGTGTCACACATAATCAAATAAAATAAATAAATAAATGACAGGACGTGGGAAAGCTCTTGAAAGCGGGCTTGGCCGCGGCCTGTCGTTGTCAAACATCTCACTGCCCAACGACGTCGACGACAGTTATGGCCGCGTTGTCGTCGACGCTGCCCACTGTATCCCCTTCCCTCCCACAGGTTCATCGCACTGACTCCATGGGTAGTAACGTCAGTGCAGGCAGCGTCGCCTCCCTGTCGCGTAGACCGCGTACGAAGGGCCGCCCTCGCGCCATCACGGTGACCTCTCGTCGAGACAGGAGCCCCGTAGGTCCTGGGGATTTCGAGGCGTCACACGCAACAGGCGATGATATACTCGCCAACGCCTCCTACCCTCCCACCACAATGTCGACCGATCCCTCACCTTCAACCGCGCCTTCTCGGCCGCCGCGTTCGCCCCTACGCGCCGCGACGCATCCTAAAGATGGTCTTTCGCACCCAGATATCGTCCCTGGCTTAGGTTGGAAGGCAGTGGATGACATGGAAAGCTCGTGGCGGTCCCGGGCGGTAAAGATCGACGATTCAACGGTAACCCCTCAACCTTCGCTTGCCCGGTGGACAAGTCTGATTTTTTTTCTAGCCACAGCGGCGCAAACGTGGATCGAGCGTCCCCCGAGATGCGTTCCGTCTGTCTATGCTCTCATCTGCGTCGTCCGCACAGACCAATGCGTTTTTCACCACCCTCGGCGAAATGCAGACGGTCCCTCACTTCACTTCACTTCGCGAGGCCCGCCAGCGACTTCGAGAGTCCAATCTGACAATGCAGTCGGGCACAGCATCATCTGTGTACCCACTGACTTCGTCCACCGTTTCCGGAACAGAGTCACCTTGTTCGCCGCGTTCCATTGCAGACTCTTTTCCAGACAACCACATTTCGTCCGTCGACCCCGATGAGCCGTACGATGACTACCAAGCGTTCAACACGGATGACGTTTCGTATCGACTTCGTCTTCTTGTCAGCAACAACTACTTTTTACCCCCCGCTCATTCAAAACCATCGCCCTCCGCTTTTGCGTCTCCCGTGACTGCACCCTCTAAGAAAACGGCGAAATCTGTTGGCCCTGCCTTCTTGGACATTTTTCGTGTGGGAAAAACGCGGTCAAAGCCGACCACACCAACTGGCCCCGCCCACCCTGAATTAGGTCCCCCGAGACTGCGAACTACTGCTGACTCAACCATCACCTCATCGCGGGCGGCGAGTGCTCGGGCCGATCCAGTTCCCCGTGGTCCAGTACCGCCTACCTTAGTCGCGCAGACTTCTCGAGTGGCCGTGGTCCGTGAGAAGGTAGACAACTTGGCGTTGGCCGCCGAACAAGCGGAGCAAGAGCTTAAAATGCGAGTTGATGCGAAGCAAAACAGTGCCGAGCACTTCGATGACTATGTCGACCCAACGGACGCCGTTGATCTTCCGCCACCTTCGGAAAACTCGCCATTCGCATTCCAAGCATCTGCTTTACGCGGTTTGGGCGTCGAGAATTCCCTTGGAGCAGCGGTTCTCGCGGAGCGTTTGCCTCCAGGTAGTCCCGGTGTCTGGTCGCTAGATCCTGACGAAGAAGCCTGGCGCAAGGCACTTTTACACGAGGCTGTAGGCCACTCTCTCAACAACACTCCAGAAAGTTCGTTTCATACCTCCTCGTCTCACGCGGCAACACCGTCCTCGGGGAGTATGGACCCGTCTTTTGCCCGGTCTAGCCCAACTCCTGCGCCGAGGGCGTCCACTCCGGGCATGAAACGGAACTTGGGTCAGCGCATCGTGGAAATTTTGGAGGAACAGCATGAGGCAACCGCACCCCAGTCTCTATCCCCCGGCGTCGCTATCCCACAGTCGCAGTTGCGCGGGCGCAATCCCTCGCCGATGTTGCACTCGAGTCAACTCCCTTTACGTGCTGAGACGCCGGCGGAACCACAAACGGTACTTCCTCCGCCGTGGCGAGCTCCTGCGAAGCCTCTACGTTCTTCTATATCGACGGAGTCGCCAGGAGAGTCTCAGCGATTGAGCCAGTTATCTACGTCTGCTTCAACGCTTCGAAAGACCTCATCATCACCTATACTCCATTTGTGGCATGATGGCGGGCCCCGCAGAAGCCGCGCTGTTGTCTCTATGACGCCTCCGCCTCCGTTACTGCTCAATGATCGCACCTCGTCTGTCGCTATCTCGCCCGTTCCCCTTACGCCCAGGGATAGTATGACAAGCGGTTCGCACTATTCGGTCCAAGGCCCTGAATCCGTCGATCATTTGGCAGAGCCAGAACCTATAAGCACTCGTCAATCGTTCTCTTCTCTACTCAGTCGGCCGTCCGTGTCTGAATATTCCCAAATCTCTCCGACCGTCTCCGCCTTCAACGACGGGCACTTTGGACCCGCTCCTTCCATTCGGGAGAGCATACCCCCAGACGCTGTAGCTGACGTTGAGGATTTCGAAGGATTACGCGACACTGAGTTAATTCGTCACCTATCACCGCCCCCTAGGGCATCGTCTTCATTTGCGATACATTCTCTTCATCCTCCTCCACGTTTTCCTTCATCCAGGGAGCCGTCCCCGACCCTCGTAGTAGCCCAACTCCCGTCGTTAGCCCCATACCCGTCCACTTCGTCCTCAGATCCTGGTGACTCCTCTGAGAGGCTGTCTGCCTATATTACTGTGGCAGAACAGTCCGACTCACCTTCTTTCACCTTCCGGGAGCATCGCGCAGGCGCAGCCGATGCACTAAGAAATCTGCAACTCTCGTCCTTGTCTATCCCATCGTCCATGCACAGCGCCCCGCCGCCGGCATCCCCACTTGAGTTTTTCGACCAGATAGACTGCGACGTCATGGATGAATGGGAATCATCGGACGAGAGTGACGTGGACGTGGACAGTCCTGGGTTTGCTGCGGCCGGGGGGCGCCCTACTCCACCTGGGTCGTCGCAAGGCCACTCGTCTGTATTGCACGCTCCCAGGATGACCTCGACCCCATCCGTCTCTCCTGCAGTGTCGCGCGACGACCTATCCGTCAACTCTGGTTCGCAAGAGCGCTCGCCCGTTGCCCACGTCCCGCGTCCTCCGATCTATTTCAAGGACTCGAATCGTGACCAAGGACTGTCGAACTACGATCTGTATCGACCGTCGCGTTCTGCAGCAGCGCCGTCATCCTCCAGGGCGTCTTCGGACAGCCAAGTGCGAGGCGGTAGTGTGGAGGATAAGGGTTATGCGAGGAAGGAGGGTCGCACTGCGTCGATGCAGCGGTTGGATGGGCTGATGTTGCAGCACATAGAAGCAGAACGGGGTACCATGAGCCGCATAGCCAAAACCGTGAAGGACGCACACTCGTAGACTTACTTATACACAGCACGGTATACCCGGGTGGTTTGGACAACCGCCTTGTATTTACGTTTTTCAACTAGTTTTATGCTCTGCGACGCAGAGTTCACATTCTTCGCTATTTGTCTTTCGTTGTAATATTTAATTATGATAGCGTGGGCTGTTACAGCAACACTGTGGCGACAAGGCGTGACATGTGATGCGGTTGTGGTATGTCACGCATCACTCGTGACAAATTGCGACTTGCTATAGTGACAGCCCCTCACAATCCGCCGAACACCGTCGTCCCCCCAACCCGTTTGAACAGCCATGCTGCACGTCGCACTGCGCTCTGCTCGCTCTTCCGTCCTCGCCGCGCGTACCAGCGTCGTGCGCCCCTCTTTCGCACTTCGCGCTATCTCCTCCAGTGCCATTCGTCGCTCAGACGACCACCACGCTGCTGCACCGTCAATTTATGGTGTTGGAGCAAAAGCCGGAGAAACCCCTACCGACGGGTCTCAGTCTACTGGTTTGGACCGTGTGCAGGTCCTCGGTCTGTTGGAGGGAGTAGACGTTTTCGACCTCGAGCCCTTGGACTCGAGTCGGCTCGGCACTCTTGCTGACCCCATTAAGGTTTTCTCAGCTGTTGGTGTTCAGTACTTACTACCTTACCGTGAAACTCTCTCATCCGTTTTTTTTTGTAAGGACACCGAGCGCATCGTGGGGTGCACAGGCTCACCCGCTGACTCCCATGACCTTCTGTGGTTCCGTGTAACTACCGAGAAACCGTCGAGGTGCACCGAATGCGGTTCTGGTGCGTAATTTCAAACCTTCGTTTTTCGCCCATCCCCGTGTTCTGATGTGTTTACAGCATATGCTATCGACTTTGCACCCGACGCGACGGTTGTATCAGAATTTGCTCCTCAGGAACCCTCGGATGCGCACGCACATACACACTAAGTTGGAGTAGAAGGAACTTACCTTAGAAATGATGCGTGTAACTAAGTGAAGACCGCGTAAAAACGTTTTCCCATCCTTCTGTTTCCTTCTTTTTTTTTTTGGTTGTTACCAACTAGCGAGTCGGGGTACGAGTATCGCTTGCCACCTACTATGGTACGCATATTCGCCACAAGTTAAGGGGTTGTTGCTGCTGCTACCTTACGACTGTCCACGAATCGGCGCGTTTGCAAGTGCGAGGCCGAGGACTCGCGTTGCTACCGACGGTCCCGCTGTCAACGGTTCTTGTCAAGCGTACACGTGGACCCTTCCTCTGTGGAAACTCCATTCTGACAATCCATATCGGCTGCAGACTACTGAAGTCCGATGCTCCCGCGGCGATATGATCAGAACACATTGGTACCCTCCTACTAGTGACACGTACAGGATATTTTACGTCGATTATTAGGAAGGCCGCCGAGTGAGAGCTATCGAGTCGTCTTGGAACTGTCTGTCTTGAGTCGCTTAGCATTGTCAATGTAAAGCTTACCGCAATATCCAGCGCGACGCGTATGGGGTTGTACCCCACTTTTTCCGATTAATCGATGCGCATGCGTGCGACGGTGACCAAGTTCTAACCTTTGTGATTCAAGCAGGCGGGGACGACCAGCCTGACTCTGGCAGTACTCTGGAAGCCTGCGAATGGTATTGTTCCCCCAACTTCGCTTCGTTTCACACGGTTCGCTCTCTATCACGGCATCAGTGAGGTACTTTTAATTGTCAGTTTATCAAGCAAACTTGAGTATTGTCCACCAACTTCGCGTCAGTTTCTCGGCTCACACCTCTTATCGTTGTAATGAGTCGGCTGCCTTCATTTGCGCAATTTCGCTTGGTGTAGGAGTCCGGGGCTATGAGAGTGCCTGGATACCTACGTATGCTCTTTGTTGTCCAGGTAAGTCGTACTGGTGGTGAGGCTCAGTTTGCAGTCGCTATGGTCTCTGAACCACAGGCGACTGTCGGGTTGTTACGGACCTCGGGCTGCGGTGGCCCAAACAACTGAGGGGTCCGAATGGGAGAACACCTCAGAGACAAAAGCCCTTCCATGATGTTCTTGCCGCGACCTACCTGGGTATAAAGACTCGTCCAGAGGCACCTATGTTCCTCAGATCACTTTCCTTCCAAAGATCCAACTTGCAAGCGCCGTTGATCGGTTTCTAGTCCTCTCGTTCACTCCACTTCACACTGTCTGCGCGTGGTTCGCTTTCCTGCCCTTTCGCCAGTTACACTTTTTTTTTCCCGTACAACACTCCCTGTCACTTTCCTGCTGTTTCAAAATGTTGAACGGAGCCGTTCTCTCACTCACTTTATTGGCTACTCTGTCCCTTTCCGATCTCACGCTCGGACGCATGCACTGGGCAGAAAGGGACGGCGGGGCTGTCTTACTAAACCCCCGTCGGTTTGGACAGGAGCATCCCCAGGTGATCAGCGACCTCGGAAGTGCCTGCCCGGGTCAGGTTTGTGGTGTCCTCGCAGGCTCGGCGATCACTCCTCTTCTTGCGGCGCAGGGCGAGTGCACGCAACAAGATATGGCAGATCGAATCATCGGTGTGCTATGGTTTCTCGCGAGGTGTATGTTTTCACTGACTCGTAGACCAGACGAGAGCAAACAGTTTGATGCTGCGACGCAAGCGAACATGCTTGCTCTCGCGAAGGAGTACCGCCAAGCCGAGAAGAACACGCCTCCGGTATGTTTTACTCATGGAGGTCTCGGGCCAAAGGATCCAAGATAACCTTTATTCAAATAAAATCTCTAGGACTTCAGTACCAATCCTCCGACTCCCCGAAACTCTGTCTTTTGCCAGAAAGCTCCCAAACACCCAGAACTCAACTGCCTCGTCCAGAAGCAGGACCCAGCAAACGACCCTAATCTGTTCTTTGACTCGGCCAAGGGCCAAACGTCTGTCAAGAAAGGAACTCAAGCAAATACCCAACCTTTCTGTCAAGACAACAAGGCGAATCTTCAGGGAGGTAGCAACAACACTGGCAATGCCACTACGAACACCGACACCCAGACTCAGACGACGTCGTCGCCGCCATCGGTTTGTGTCATATACCCTTATCCGTTCTTCATCTGACCCCTTCTCCAGACTCCCTCGGCGACCCCTTCGAACGGCGCCACTACGCCCACGAATACCGACACCCAGACTCAGACGGCGTCGTCGCCGCCATCGGTTTGTGTCATATACCCTTATCCGTTCTTCATCTGACCCCTTCTCCAGACTCCCTCGGCGACCCCTTCGAACGGCGCCACTACGCCCACGAATACCGACACCCAGACTCAGACGGCGTCGTCGCCGCCATCGGTTTGTGTCATATACCCTTATCTGTTCTCCATCTGACCCCTTCTCCAGACACCCTCGGCGACCCCTTCGAGCGGGTGCACACCACAGTCTTCCACCCAAAACAACCCTGCCTCTAACACAGGAGAAAACCTACAAACCTTCACGGGTTCACTCGGATCCACCGCGCTCGCTGTGACGCAAACCTCGAATGGAGAGTTCCAGGTACAGGGTAACGCGAGTTTCAAGATCTTGAAAAACGCTCTCCAGCGGTCGTGGTACGTCGTCGACATTCGAGGCGGGGGATGAGAACACACGCTAATCTGTCCCGGACAGCGATATGCAAAAGAACGCGTGTGCCGATGCCGCCAATTCTTCAGGCAACAAGGGTGACTTGACCGTGGCAGCTTGTGAAACGCAGCACCAAAATTGCCTTCCCAAGCCAGGGAACTAGGCTTAGTGCGGGAGTGGTGGCACTGCTGACAATTATGTTCATTCATGGGCCACGCCTGCCTTCGGTTGTACTATCGTAGTAGTAATGCAAATTCAACCTCATGCAAATTTTATAGATCGCCACATTTCCGTTGTCCTTTCAACCCAAAAAAATCCAGTAGGTGAAGTAGCATCTATAGATACGAGATCATAAGAAAGAAGAAATTCTTCAGTAGGACAAAAAAAAACGAAGGGGTGGTGAAAAGTAAGGACCCTGACCCCCAGATCCCGACGATGTTGATTAAGACGTCGTATTTTTCTGCTGGCTAGGTGCCAGAATACATCACTAAGGTCACCCTTGGCTAATACTGTATGAGGGGACAGAACACATGATTGAAAAGTAGAAACAGCGTGGTATCTTCCACGAACCCGGGCCGCGATGATTGTAATCATGTCCATATCCGGCCGAGCGCTCAGTCGCAATTAGCTCTGTGAATTCACACAGAACCCTCTTTGTCATGCTCACTCGTGCTAACTACAGTACATCATGAATGTTCTTGCGATATCACCGGCATCACCTCTCAACTTTCATCCATGTCACCAGGAAATGCACTCCCACCTAGTGTCACAGCCGTGAAACCTTTCACAGATGTTGAGGTCCAACCTGCCTTGGACTCTTCTTCCACCGACGATATGAAGACTCCTGGTGCACCTGTGGAGAAAGTACGTCTCTGCCTCTTCTCCCACCTGCCGGTAACCGAGCAAGTTCGTTCGCCGTCTGCAGGTCAACCCCTTAGGTCACGAAGTAACACTGCTATCCGCGGTGATGCTGAATCTCGGGCAACTGCTCGGATCCGGGATATTCTCTGTACCCGGCGTCGTCCTGAATTCCGTCGGTTCCATCGGGCTGTCGCTGTCTTTCTGGGCCATCTCTCCGATGTTTGCGCTTGGTGCGAACCAATTCTTCCTGGCGCTTACTGTTTGTTGATCCACACTTTGTTTATCATAGTCGCGCTGCTTTCCTACGCCGAACTCGCGAGCTTCTTCCCCAGACGGTCTGGCGCGGAGGTAGTGTTTCTTGAGCAGGCTTACCCTCGCCCAAGGTTCTTTGTGCCGACTACATTTGCCATGATCGCTGTACTTCTCTCGTACGTGTATTCTCTCTCTCGGTACTAGACCCGCCCACGTAACGTTCACTCGCGATTAGTTTCAGTGCCACCAATTCAGTCGTATTTGCTCAATATACTCTCACCCTATTCGACCTCCCGGTCACGGACTACAGTCAAACTGTGGTAGCACTTGGCGTGGCTACGTTCAGCGTGGGAGGTCAACCGCTAATTCCTCATTTCTTTCGCGCTGCTGTCTTACCAAAACCGTAGTTGTCGCCGCTTCCACCAAATGGTCGCTAAGGGCTGTAAACGTGCTGGGTATTTTCAAAGTACTTTCGCTAGTATTGTAGGTCTTTTTTTGTTACTCGGGAGGTGTTCCCAACGCCAGAACAAACTCAATCTTACTCTATAGTGTCGCTGTCACGGGTGTTGCCGTTTTGGCGGGGTTCACTCGCGTCTCTGATCCATTCGCTAACTTTCACAACGTCTGGCAAGGGAGCTCTACCAATCCCAATGCACTCGCGACGGCTCTTGTCAAGACGAATTTCGCGTACACCGGCTGGTCTAACGCTTTCAATGTGCTTGGGGAAGTCAAGGGCAAAAGCCCTGCACGCACAGCCCGGAGTGCTGGGCTCATCTCTATCGGAATCGTAACGGTTCTTTTTCTTACCGTGAATGTCGCCTACATTGCCGCGGTGCCGCTCGACGAACTCAAAGGTTCCGGACAACTCGTGGGGGGGCTGTTTTTCGAGCATGTGTTCGGTGGACATTGGGCCTCCAAGATCCTTCCGGTCCTAGTCGCGTTCAGCTGTGTGGGCAACATTGTCAGTGAATTATTTTCAATCTACCCGTACTTTTGTTCTCACGTTTGGTCTTCCTCAAACAGATCGCTGTTGTGGGTGTCACTTTTCATCGTCTTGTTTTCGCTGCAGCGTCTGATGACCTGTACAGACGGTCGGTAAAGCGCGTGTCCTGCGCGAAGTCGCTCGCCAAGGCCTCCTTCCCTACGCTACTTTCTTCGCGTCCACTCGGCCCTTTGGGACACCCATTGGACCCGTCGCGCTCAAATACGCGCTCACCGTCTTGGTCATATCCGTGCTTCCCGCGCGCGACGCCTTCAACTTCACTGTTGACCTCGCGTCGTATCCTAGTTTGGTACGTCCATTAAACCCCACAAAATCAATTATTTTATTTATCTATTTTTTCAGGTTTTCCAGGCCGCAACTGCTATAGGGCTGTGGAGGCTTCGCACTCGACGCGCCAGAGAAGGATTGCCCAAATCCCCGTTCCAAGTGTGGAACATTGTGGTCGTCCTGTGGCTCCTTAATTGTGTATTCCTTCTTGTGATGCCATGGTGTGTATTCCACGCACCGTAGAATCGATAACGTGACTAATGGAGCGCTTTCCGCAGGGTACCGCCAGAGGATGGACACGCGGATGTCTCCTTCTGGTATGCGACGTGCGTGACCCCTGTCTCTTCTTTTCAACTATGCGCATTGAACGCTGACTATGTCCTGTCCTGGGGAGAGTAGGTACCTTGTTGTTAGCATCGGCCTACTCCTGGTGAGTGGTGTTCGCACAACGACCCCGCCTGGGTTAAGATATCGATATCTGTTGTCAGCTCTGCGCCTTGTATTACTACGTCTGGATCATCTTGATGCCCAAGATTGGTGGGTATTACATCGTAGAAGAAGTTGTGGAGTTGGGTGGTGGGGCTCTTACGTCGCGCCTGGTGAGGAAATACAGCGCTCAATCACCCGAAGAACGTCCACTCCTTGCCTCTCCCGACAGTGAATAGAGACTAGATTCGTGATGTATAATTTCCCGCTTTATGTACTTATTACATGCTATAATAGATTACATGTGTGTACAGAACAATAGGATCGTAGAGTACACGCGCCATTGGGTCTCGAAGTTGGGCAGTGTGGGATGATGGGAACTGAATGATACACAGAAAGAAGTAATTAGGTTCATGCCGACCGTAAAATTCTGTGAAACTTTTTCTGCTGGGCGAAACCGCCAGAACCAGTTAGCAGTTATCCCAGAAGCGACGTGCGAGCTCACTTGTCCAACGAGCCGCTTCACCTTGACCGCGCGCTCCCGGTCGTCCACGCCCTTGTAAACCCTGAGCCGTTCGATCTCCTGCATCTTATCGCGCAGCATGTCTGTCGTTTCGCGCGCGTGCTTGCGGCACGCCTCGAGCTCCTCCCCAGCGGCGCGTAGGCCCGCCTGTTCGCGCTCATTTGCGGTGCGCGCGATGAGCACGTTCATTTCCGCTTTGTGTGCGTCACTCAGCGCGCGCGAGTGTCTGGTATGAGACTCCGCCTCCTCCTGGGGGAGGAATAGTAGTTAGAGAAAGTACAGAGCCCACAGGGAGCGGAGGTGGTGAGAGGGGAGAAAGGCGTACCTTGACAGAAGCTTTCTGAAGTTTCTGGATCTCTGCGAGCTCCCCGAGCGCGACGTCCAGGGCCGCTTTCTCCGCCTTGGCCTCGCTCCGTATGATTTTCGAGAGCTTTCGTCCAACCCCCTCTGTGCCACCATGGGTTAATCACATACGCTCATTAGACGTGCGGGCGAGCAACGTACTCTCTTCCTTGCTGATCGCGGCCTTGTCTCGCGGCTTGAGCTCGCCCTCTGCACTTGCCGCACGCACTTGTAGGCTAGGGTCCACAACGGGAGGGTCGTTGGTCGCGGTAGCCGCACCATTGGCAAATGCGCTGCCGTTCGTGCGGCGGGACACGAGAGAAGCAGAACGCTGTGCGTCTCCCCCGGCGCCGGCGGATGGCGCTTCGGGAGAGACCGAAGAAGGATTTTCGGGGTGTAGTCGAGCGGCATCTGACGGCCCACGCGAGAGATCATGCCCCGAATCCTCGCTTGCAGACTCAACGCGGAGGATCGGGTTGGGATCTGCAGCCACAACTGCGGTGGAGGGCTCCAACTGGGAGCCGCGGGAAGGCGACCGCTTGCCCTCAATGTCGGAGTATTGAGCTGGCTGGGGTGGAGTCGACTGAGCACTGGCAAAATCCGGCCGACGAGAAACCACGGAATGCGCAGGAACCATGTCGGCCCCCTCTTGAGATGGCTTATCGACGCTTCCTAGTGTTCTGCCTGGGGTTTGAGGATTTGATCCTCCCGAGGCCGAGGTCACCTGGTGCTGTGTCTCAGTTGATTGGTAGTCAGGAGACGGTCCTCCAGGAAGGCAAGAATTATTCGTGGAACGCCGATAAGTCGAAAATATCTTGAACATTTAGCAAAGGCGACTCGAGCGAAATGATAGGGTGTATCGTGAAGCGGACCAAAATTTATACGTCAGTCAAGACCAGCTTTGAATGTGCTATGACGTCACCATTTGCGGCGCCCTACTCGTTCTCCATTCATTGACGTGGTTGATTCCGCTCTGATAGAATTCAAACTTAGAATCGAAGAACGCAGGTCTGGCTTTGAATTGCGTCAGCTAAATTTATAATTTGGCGATAACGAGTCGTTCGACGAAGTTCGTCGAATCGACCAGCATCACGGAATGGTTCACATAGAGCACCTTCACGACTGCACGTTTCCTCCACTTCTTCTCCGAGGATGAGACCAGGTTATACGCTCAGCGCGGACAACGCGCCACCGCACGCATGCGAAGTCTCTTTGAGTTTCCATCAATGCTTCTCATCGTGCGAGCGTCGCAGTACATGCTCGCCAATATCGATAATGAATATCTTGACGTTACAGCGTCCTGTGGCAAATCGTAACCTTCAAATTTGTTTCGGGGAAAAACGACACACCTCAAAATTTAGGGTGTGGCCCATTATCACCCCGAGTTCCCGTCCTTTCCAGCACTGAGTCGACTGCCTGACACACCTTCGCTTCGTCGTCCAGTGCCCCACCCACGACACGACAGAGCGTCATCCGTTTCCAACAGTGCGTGTTCATTGCGGGTCGTGCTTGGTGGTAACCTGGGGTATGCGTGGGAATGGTGAGGTGGTAGTTGTACACGGTGCCCCCATGCACAAATGAATACATGGTGTGAGAGGGTGGTGCACGCAAGCGCACAGCCGTGAAATTAGCAGGGGGTCATCGCTCGGGTCCCGAGTGAGGGATGGAGAGGAAGAAGAGACGTGGTCGGCGATCGCTTTATTTGCAGCCCAGGCACGTCCAATACGACCAGTCGAGAGTATAGTTTTCCGCGCAGCTACACCACCAAAGGTCTCGATCACACTTTCGTGATATCTGGGCCGATGCTCTCAGTATGAACACTAAGCCAGCACGAACAACGCACCTTGAGTTGATTATATGCGGGCCGAAAAGTCATCAGCTTTAGCTAGGGAAAAATACGACCACGACTTTGGTGATGGTAGAGGGTGACCACTACCCGCGCATCCTAAGTTCTGAGCGGTGGGCCATGACAATATCCTCCTTGACGCATCTTCACTCCGATCACTGGCGCTCCCTCTAAGGCGGTGCAGGTCAACCAACCCCCCTGTGAATGAGTGCCGGGGAGAAGTAGCCACCTTGGTGGCCACAGCAAGCCAGAACAACTGGAAACGCAAGAGTAGAATAGAAACGCGAAAGTACTGGAGTCATTGGAAGTTGGTCAATGTTTATTTGCCATTACTAGAGCTAGATGTGCTACTGCAACGACTAGAGTTGAGAGTTGGAACGACTAGAGAGACCTGGAATAGTGTGACTCACTGACTGGCACCAGTGACCCTAGTGACAACACGCGTCATTGCCGTGAGACGGTACCACTGCAGCGCCGTGACTCAACGTACCTCTTGTTCCCCCACCAAAGTACAGGCTTCGCCTACTGTAGTTTGCCTGCGCGGCCACCGGTCCTCGTTTGCGCGCGCATATCCACGGGCGCTAGTCGATGATGTGTTCCACGTGCTTACCCCACGTGATACGAAACTACTTCTGGCACAGCCTCCAATTTTTTGCCGCCATTATATTTCGCATTACGGTGACTACTACTGGCTTCCTATTCTGGGTAGCGTCTCCTTGGCCATCAAAACGAGCCGCAAAGCGTTCGTAACATGATGTGTTCTTGCAGGCCCACTTAGTCGGTACGCGTACGGTCATTTCCCAGACCACGAACTACAAACCTTCAGAGACGCAGGCATGCTAAACCTTTCCATTCCACACATGGAATGCCAGATCCTTGGACCTCCCTCGCGGATTGGACCACCACGTAACGCGGATTCCTGAGCTCCAAAGCTGTAATTCTACTGATCCCCAGGAAGGATACGGATGCAAAAATGCAGGGGAAAGCGCGTCGGCCCGTCGGGGAATGGAAGTCAAGTTCACGTTATCCTGTCCTCCCTGTCACTGTAGATTTGATGTCTGCCTCCGCATATGCCGGCGGACGAGTTGCTGCTAGTACCTGTGCTAGCCAGTTCTGGAAAGACAGTGCCGTGCCCACTGATCGGCCTCGTCAGTGACCAGCCTGAGGAACCGCAAGTGTTGGAGCGAGAAATTCGTCGTCCCGCTGAGACGGCTATTACTGTAACCCGCCAGGGGGTGCATATCAATATGTCCACCTTACTGGAGCCTCCCTGTATCTGTAGTCAGTAGGTCCCTTCAAGCCAAGCCAGTACACACGTCAGCACTTTGTTCACAAGCTAGGCTTGCTCGTGGGAGAACCAATGTTGGCCAGTTACGATGTCTCTTCCAACCGGCCACGAGAGACCGGTTCTCGGGTCCATTTGGCCTGTGCAAACCCATGTTTGCTGATATGCTTCAACCGCAACTTCAAATCTAATATTCATACGGCACCAAACTACAAAATATCCTTGCCCGCTGTCCACTTTATATTTACGGAGGACGGGTGCACCCATCATTGCTCGAACTCCTAGGAGGCAATTCCAGGCTCGATTTCACTCGAGACCCAAGAACGCGCCGCCTTTAACCTAGAGAGCGAGGACCATCCCTTTGCTGAGTTACTCTTTTCCTTGCTATATTTTCCCCTGTGCGGATATTGGAGAAGGAAAGCAATGCATGATAGCTAAGATGAGTCTTTGAATGGCAGTTGAACCTACAACGCGCGTGCAGGGTCCCGGACAAGGTCCAAGCAGCGCGGGGTTACCATCGCAATGAAAACAGAGCTACCCTCTGCACGAATTAAAGCAGATATGATCTACTTTGGGCAGGAAATGAAGGACATGGTATCCGCGTAGCGCTATATAGGGGCACATTGTTAAAGATTGACTCTCCCACATGAGCGTCCAGAGCAGAGAGGGGATCCTAGATGAGGTATTATTTACTTGGTGAATAAACGAATAACTGAAGCACTCACGTCTAAGACCAAGATGTCTGGTTGCCTCGAAAGCCGACCGAAACAAATGTTGTCGCAAATGGTTGCATTCTACTCAAAAATTCTGTGTACCTTTGTCGAATTCACAATTGACCGAGCTGGAAGCAGTACGCTATGGACCCACCAACGCGGACTGAGCCATCCGTCCTGTGCACGTTGCCTCAGATCCCACTGCTCCCACGGCGGCCACGGGCCACGTGGTACCCTAGGGTCAATATTGCTCCTACTTGAAGTCTTGAACTCCTTTGACTTATTTCGGTTCGGATACAGGTACGAGCTTAAGGTGAAGATTTCAACGGCGTAATTCAATATTTCGAGTCTTGAACAGGCGTCTCAGAAACAAGTTCTGTTGCGAAGCACTCCTGGAGACGACCAAGTGTCTATAATTGAACTAAGGACAGAGCTATAACGCCAAAGTATTAGCACACAACGGGCGTGGCCCATAGGTCACGCACTGGCAATTGACGTGGCATCATAGGGGGTAAACGTAAAGGTTGGAGACAGGTCAACAGGGAAAATATAACGGCAGGGGTAAGTTGGTGTCCGGGACCTGATGTACTACACACTCTCTACACGTCCCCGAAGATGTCTCGTTCTTCATCGACCAGCGTCACGGAGTGGTCTACATAAAGTGCCTTCACGACTTCTCGTTCCCTCCACCTCTTCTCCGAGGATGAGACAGGCTTTAGGGTATATTCTACGCTCAACGCAGACAATGCGCCACCGTACGCATGCGAAATACCTTTGTTTTTTCTATCAATGCTTCTTACCGTGCGAGCGTCACATTACGTGCTCACCTGTATCGATAATAATGATCTTGCCATTACAACGCGATACAATTTTCTGTGGCAAATACAGTTAGTAAATCACTTCCAAGAGAAAAACGACGCACCTCAAAATTCGGAGTGTGGCCCATTATCATCCTTCGAGTCCCCGTCTTTTCCAGTACTGGGTCAACCGCCCGGCACACCTTCGCTTCGTCATCTAGTGCCCACCCACGATACCACAGAGGGCCATCTGCTTCTAATAGTGCGTGTTCCTCGCGGGTCGTGCTTGGTGGCAAATGAGGATACGCGTGGGGAGGGTGAGGCGCTGGCTGTACGCGGTGCTGCAACTTATGCAGTAGCGAACGTCCAAGGTCGTTGATGGCAGACGGGAACGGAGAGAGACCCGGATAGCTTGATGCGAGACCCCCATGCACAAAGGAATAAGCGGCGTGAGAGAGTGGTGCAGGCAAGCGGACAGCCGCAGAATCAGCCGAGGGAGGGAAGTCGTCGTTCGGGTCGCCAAGAGAGGGATGGAGAGGAAGACGAGATGTGGTCGTGTAATTTGCAGCCCAGGCGCGTCCTATGCGACCGGTCGAGAGCATAGCTTGTCGCGCAGCGACACCACCAAAGGTCTTGATCTCGCTTGCGTGAACATACCTGGGCTGATGGTCTCAGCACGATACCTAAACCAAATTGAACAACGCACCTCCAGTCGCCTATATATGCGAGAAAGTTATCAGCTAGGGAACAAATTATGACCATGAACGAATCAATGCTAACCGATGTTGTTCATCCACTCGTGGTTTCCCAAATGAGACAGCACTCGCCCACCAGCACCCTGTGCTTGTGACCGTAGGTCTTCCATCCAATCAAACAACTCGATCGTGTCGTCGCCACTAGACCCAGTCGTTAGTTATACGACTGTGTGCCAGTACTGCAACTACGCACCGATCAATGATGTCTCCCGTCTGTACAAAGACGTCCACTTCACCGGACCAATTTCCGTCAGAGTCGACAACGCGCGCCATTTCAAGAACCTTCTGAGCATTCCCTATGTCTCCGTGCAAGTCGCCGACCGCAATGATCCGGGTAGACCGTTCTAAGCGGTCGTCAGATTTACTTCCGAGAGGAGGGACATATTGTTGGGAGTTCAACTTCTGGGCACCGCGAAAGGATAACGCCAGATAGACGAGGGCGGAGAGGCCAATAAACTGAAGGGAATGACGAAGGCTTGGGCGAATAGGCATGGTTCAATTAGAAGTGCTGCTGTTTTGTTTGGTACGTATAACCAAAAGCGGGTTTGGGTTTATGTAATCTACATCTCCTTCGACGCCATAATTTATTGAGCTTTTTACTGGCATGGCCTGATGTAGACATTCCACTGGGCTTAGCCAGCGGGGTTGTTCGACACTACAGATCTGAACGATATCTGAAGTTCTGAAATTGGTCTTGGACGATAAAAATGACAAAAACAATGCATTGTCCGGGAATCGAACCCGGGGCGGGTCGAAGGTGCGAAACCACGTGGCAACGACCCAGGTTACCACTACCCCAACAATGCTGTATTGGGCTGCGTAATCCCTACTCCTGTAACGTAAAAATATTGACCCATCAGGAGGGCCCGAAGGACGACGTGTACCTTTCACGAACGCACAGAAAGATGGTTCATCTAAAGGCTCACATGCGCTCACATCGCGTTCTGTCATTCCACGTGACCCCGCCGTTCCATCACCGAGGTGTGCAAACAAACCCATTCTCAATGACTGGAGCCAGCGGTCTCGACCGCAATGCCGAAGGATATGCACGTCGACACTCACCCTCAACACGATCAGCTATTCATCTTACGCGTCGCTTGGTTTGAACCAGCACTTCAGCCTCATAGGAACGTGCCAGGCGTCCATCGCGCCAGGGCTTCATTCATGTACCTTCCCACAGCTACGTTCTTCCTCTTATCCCTGACACAGATATCCTCGGCGCTTGCTGCCATTTCGGAATCTCCGCCCACTGCCCTCGGGAAAGCGTGCTCTATTGCATCCAATCATCTCGATCCCCGCACGAAGAAGTTCAAGAGTGACTGCGACGACCAGACGTTCTGCTCGGGTACCATGAACGGAACGTGCGTCCCACGCCAGTGCCAGCGCGACGAGTTTCCGTTTGGATACCGCGCGAACCAGACGCAGCCGGGATTATGTCCAGAGGGAAGCTTCTGTCCTGATGAAGGCGACACATGCCGCCCGCTCGTTGCTGCTGGTCAACCATGTCAGTTCAACCGCGACGACCAATGCGCACCATCGGATATCCCTGGGCTAGCCGACTATCACAATTCCAACGGCGCTGTATGCTTAAACTCCATCTGCACGTGAGCATGATCTGCCATTTTCCACTAGCATAATTTGAACAAGCGACGACGCATTCTCCAAGTTATGCAAACCTGACCGAGAAACAGCCTTGTACTTTCGAACTAAGCACGTATGAAGGGATAAGCGCCGCTGGAGTGGGGTTCACAAATAGCATCGTACGCGATAATTGCCAAACGGCACTGCATTTCTGCAATACAGCGACGAAGGTATGCGAACCACTGCGGTCGGTTGGGCAACAGTGCCAGTATCATCGTGATTGCAAATCAGTAGGGCTTGATTTTCCCTGGAGGCTCTGAAGCTGAAGCGGGTATCTGGTAACCAGTACAATTGCGTCCAGAACGTGTGCGCTAGCCCACCGGAAGAACCCTTCGAAGTGACTCTGGGGCAATATGCAACGACCACATTCGCAATCATTCTGGGTAGGTTCGCTTCGTGGGCACCTTCACCGGACGCTAAGGTTGGTATGACAGCAATGGCAGCTACTTGTATCATGTTGGTGGTAATGCACCGCCGACATCGCTTACAGCGCTACGAAGAAATTCGCGACTACTGCGACGAGCAAATTAGGTATGTGCCTAGCTATTTAGCATATCCCAGGGTCTGCTCACGTATAGCCAAACAGGCTACGGCGGTCAGTTTTTGGAATGCAAACGAGTATAATTGGTGGGCGTGACTGAAGCGAAATAGCCGATCAAGAACTGAGTCTTGGAGGCATTGATCGAGGCCTAGGTTTGAGATCAAGTTTGTTTGGATGGTAGCAGAGTTACGTGACCCAAATCAACTCGAAGTAGCAGAGCTCTCAATAGCAACCTCGGCACTCAGACGAGATATCTCAGAGAATGCCGCTTTGAGAAGCTCCAGGTCTGAATCGAGTGAATCGGCACGACTCCTCATCTGATATGATAGGAGTAGGTCAGTTGGATAAACGTCCAGGAGATCGACTCACGGCAGATATGGTATCGGTGGCGTCAATGAGTTCATGGTGATGGTTATAGACCAAGGATTGACGTTCGCCGTCTAGCTGCCTCATTTCTGGCAGGACACCTAGTGAGATCAAATGTATGGGGCACGGACGATTGACTTGCCCGTAAGTAGTTCATTCTCTTTCTTCAGAAGGGTTGTGAGGGACGCCGTGGTGATGAGCTGATCATAATATGCCTTTGCATCAAAAGCTGGCGAGTCTATAGTCTTGTTAGTGCCGCACCAGTAATTTACGGGAGGACGACTACCTAAGTCCATTGGGTCCATGGGTCGGCCAGATGGAGGTGGAGGTGTAACATTTAATCCGTAGTGCCTCCGAAGTAAGTCTCTTGCCCTCGTCTTCGAACGCTCTGGAGGGGGAGTTGCGGGGGAAGTTGCGTTGCCACTAGCATGCCGTGGGGAGGTGGGCAGCACAGTGGACCTTGGAGAGGTAGATGGTTGCAGTGGAGAGTTAGGACCCAGGGAAGATGGGAGGGGTTTGTTCGAAGATTTCGTTCTGGGCGGTGTGGTTGAAGTCGGGGTGGGTGAAGGCGAAGGTGGAAGAGACATGTCTGTACTGTATACGAGGTGTCAGAGGTTTCATCACACGCATCACGTGCGAACGGAGTCAATTGGAATTGGCGCGTCGCGGGTTTTATTTATACACGCGTCAATCTCTCTTTCCCTCTGTTTTATAATGGCTGAGCGGCCGCATGACTGGGTAATAGAAGATAGCGAAGAGGAGGACCAACTATGTGCTACAGAACTCGATCCAGTCCCCCCAGGTGCGCATCATTTAAGGTTCGCCTCGTGCCAGGGCTTCAGTGACGTAGTCTTCCCCCATGTCGGCAGCAGAGGATGGTGTCTCCAGCATACAGGCCTTCACATCGACCGTTGTGGAGAGTGCTGAGGAAATCTCACGCATTTCATCTCTGGACCGTGCCCTTCCAGCTCAGCATACGCTCCCATCCATCCCACCCCAGGAAGAGCATTCTACAATCTCTGAATATTCGACTAAGAGTGGTCCTAAACCACGCCCTCGACCCATATTCGGCCACCCAAATACCAATCCTGTAGCGAGCACATCCACTAGCGATCCCATCCTCCCTTTCACATTGGCCCCCGAACACAGGGAGCAACCTACGACCGTGACTCGTTCTGATCCCACTGGGGTTGAAAGCGTCAGCGAAAATACTCTTGCACCTATCGATTTCTCTCAGGACATTGCAGAACGTGCCAAAATGCGCACCCGCAAAGCTGCAAAGCGGTCTATGCAACATACTGAAGATGTCATCGATATTACTGACGACGAACTCGCCATAGCACCTGCCCGGAAGCCAAAGGAAAGACCAAAGCCTCGCCCAGTCAAACGTGCCGTTCCAAGCAGAGACTGCCCTCCGCTGCCTTCAGACCCCGTGACTCTCCCAGTGCCCAGCTCGAGCATGTCCCTCCCTCCCTCAGACCCTTTCCCCGAAAGTACAGTGATCAACTTCACCCCCCCACCACCTGGGCTTGATGAAGTCGCCGCTTCCACTTCTTCTCCTAGAGGGGATTCTGCACGCAAAAGGAAGCGACAGCGTCCGGGGCGCCTCCAGTCGCCGATGGATGACCCCACTGATTCGCGTCCTCTTCTTACTGCACCAGGCAGGGCTTCGTCTCCTCTGTCTGATCCACCGCCTCCAGCGCGGGGGTCTGGAACCATACCTGACATAAGCCACGAGGTGAAGTCTAACGAGAAGGACACCGATGACGAGTATGGCGCGGAACAGTCTACTAAGAGGCACAGGAATACGAAAGGTACAGAGGACAGCACAAATGCCAGCCCAGGTAGAAGCGAAATTGACAAATCCAAAAAGAAGTCTATCGTAGAGGTCGTCATTCTCTCTCCGAAAAAGAAGAATAAGCGAACAAAAGCAAGTAGGGACGATAGCAAATCTCGGAAAGGCCCCTAAGTCCAGAAACAAGCGTCCAGCTTCGTCTGATGAGGACGATGAACTGTTGCTCGCGCCACAAAGCAACTCGTCGGCGGCAACAAAGTCCCATAAGGGGAAGAAAAGGGCGATCACACTTCGGTCCGAGGATAGTCCCTCTACAGAAGTTGGGTCTAGCAGCAAAGGGATGGCGATGGGAGAGGAAGAACACGAGCATCAACGAGCTGCTCCGATGCCCCATATTGACGCGGACGATAAGACCATGTCCCGCTCGGTCGAACTTACAACACCTGCGCCTTTGAAGGTAGATTTGACCACCCTTTTAGTGATTCTCGTCGCTGACCCAAGCCAGGAAAATTTGCTACCTAGTGTTTCTGTTGGGGGCAAGGACCCACCTCAGTCGAGTTCCATGAGAGAAACACCTGACCGCGGCAAATTACGGTATACTCTCAGTGGGCTCGGCAGAAAGACCCCGATGCAGGAGCTGATTAGGCGAGCTGCCTCTCACCCGCACACGCCGTTTTCAGCCACTTCCTCTCCAGTTGCGTCTCCACTCGCCAAGACTAGCAAATCTGCGCTTCGCCGCATCGCACCGCTGCACACGACTCGGCGTACGCCACCGCCTCCCCCACCCCCGCCTCCGCCTCCAAAGAAGAGTAAGAAGATGCTCAACCTTGAAGAAAAGTGGGAACTGGAGTTGGAAGATGAGGTGGAAGGGTGGTGGGCGCTGACCGACGAAGAGAGACGAGACTGGAGAAAGGCGAAAAGAGATAAGGAACTAGGCTTCGATGATTGACCTTTGTGACCCACGGACGGTCGTGTTTACCAAAATCCTGACCTTACAGTATTGACAGCAATAATTATGAATAATGCCAGTGTAGGTTCACAAACAATATCTTCACTGGTACGAAGCATGTATACTGACTCCGAGTCTGCATACCTAACGCAACAGCTGAACAATGACGACGGCGATGGGACGAGTTGGCCTGCCGCCGAGCGAATTGGAGGCAGATGACGTGTGCTTTTGCGCGTGAGGTGGGTTCACGTGAGTTGCTGTGTCGGTTTCTCACTTCAGTTGTTTGCAGTCCACAGTAGCGGCATGCGAGGAGTCGAGGACCGGTGCGGGCGCACCTTCACCATACCTGACAGGTGTCGGCCCATATTCGCGGCGACGGCATCAGTGTTCCTATCGTCAGTAGGACAGCCGCGGCTACTTGCGTACCTCACATGCTACAGATTATTTATCTCGAGTCCTATTTTCTGTTCTCGATCGATTCGCGCAATGTGTCGTGTCTGGTTCCGGGCCGTTGAAGGAGCCCATCTCACTCGTAACTCGTTATCTCTCGTTAACTGGGCACATTGCTGAGGTCACAATGGCCGTGAATAGATCAGTCTGAGTAGATGGGAGCGCGGGAAGCGAGGAACACCGGCGAGAAGAAACGACGCCACTTCCGTAGTCACATGCACACCTGACGTCATTTTATGATAGGAGACACTTGATTCCCACATTCAGCGCCTTCTCTCGCACTTCCGTAGTCGTATCACACAACTTTTGTATCGTATGTCAATCTTCGTATCGTTACCACATTGGAGACAATGTAGTCTACTAAACACCACCTTTTGCAAGGACGGGCAAGCGGTGTAAGGATGCTGAGGGGTCCTAGGTGAGTCGGAGGCGGAGAGTGGGGGAGGAGAAAGTGGGAATTGTCCTTCGAGTGCCCGCGTTTGGGCCTGACTTTCGGGATATTCACACAGAGGTTAAGGGGGACAAGAGGCGGCCGGGCACTGTGTATTACACACAAAAGAAAAGAGTTCACCTTAAGTACAAAAGAGTCCTGCACTTACAGTAAAAGAGGAAGAGGAAAAGGAAGAGGAACTAAACACCGAAAGGCCGCGTGGGAGGCAATCGAGAGTCCGAAACTGGATGGTTTCTCTCAGCCCGAGTGCTCGCCTTACAGCGGGCACGTCACGAATCTGCGTCACATGGAACAGCCAAGAAATTCCTTTATCTGCTCACGGCGCTCTTCCTCAGTAGCATTGTGCGGCAAAGCCTGGAGCCCAAGACGTTGGGCAACGACTTGCGCATCGGCGGCTGCAAGGCGTGTGAACGTCAACTCTAGGGCATCTGCGACAAGCCTACCACTGAGCTGTAGTAGGTGTATCTTGTTTTTTGGGAACTGGGGAGTGATTTGCACCCCCTGAGGGTAACGAATAGGTGCATCCAGGGATGCAGCGGTATTATCTAGCAGCAGCGGGAGCCGCTGTTGGCTGCACAAAAAAAGTGAGTTATCACCCAGCCGCCTCACACAATACACACCTTGCTTCCAAAGCATCGATCCTTGCCTGCATAGCATCTAAGCGAGAGATCACTTGCTGGTGTTGCTGTGCATGTTGGGCGATGAAATTCTCCAAGTTGGGTTGCGCCATGGCAGTAGGAAACAAAGGGGACAAAGGAGCGTCCGAATGACTTTATAGTGCCACTCTGCCCCTGTCCGAAGTGCCGACTTCAACTGGCCACGCCCAACGCAGAAAGGTGCTCGCCACATTGAGCAATTAGGTGGCAGCCCATCGGGAATCGGCCCCACATGGCCGCCATGCTCTCCTCGCATTTCTCACCCGCATTCCATTCGTTCGCCGCACCATTCATATCTTGTGAATATAAATCAGAAAGTATTACCTGAAAGACGATATCGAAAGCTCAATAAGGAGGGAAGCAAAATCTATTGGAAAAGAGGGATGCATTACACAATATCATACTGGCCGTGAGAAGGGTGCTGAGGATGCTCTCCAGTGTGCTCGGCATCAAGAGAGCGCCGTGAAGGATCCGCGATGGCCACGTCATTGATTGACTGCGGTGACAGCGACTGTGGTGCAAGCTCTGGGCTGAACATAGTGTGCTCAGGAATCGCCGAAGGGTGGTAAATGGCGTCCTTTTCCCTGTGCAGAGCAGCCTCGGCGCCACCACCTCCTTCAGAAGCAGCACTCAAATCAGGAGACGGGCAGGGAGCAGCGAAAGCAGGGATTGGTGAATGAGATTCTGGCAAAGATGTGTGATCAGGTCTAGTCACGGCAGAGTTTGAAGACAGCAAACCTGTTGGGAACATATCGTCGAGAATCGGAGTGGGAGAAAATGTCAATAGAAAGTCTGGATCATCCGAAGAAGTGCGGCGCTCCGAATGTGAACAGCACCGGTTGCTTTTGGGGTAGGAGGGGTGAATGTTCGTGGGGCTGAAGGGGGCATCGGTGTTGTGATGTCATCGCCGCTTTGTATCGCCTGAGCAGTGACGGGGATTATCAGTGGCTGTACGGCGAGCGGGATGGATCGACCGTGGAACATGTATATCGTCATCGAGCGGTGGTAGATCCAGGCTTTCGATGACATGAAGCGGGTGAGGGATAGACAAGGAGAACACATCGGGATTGGCCATGGGAACAGGGACTGGCGCAGCGTTATCATCCGGACAGTGCAAACGAAGATTGTGGGGGCAGAGTCGTCGTGAATATGGCCAGCGACGTTGCCCACTGGATACAAGGACGGCCGATACAGAACCCCATCTTGATTGAGCGTGGAGGCGGAGAATCGTGTCGGCGCAGGATTGGTATCTTGATGCAGAGATACGTAAAGAAGTTGCGAATCGGTAGGAGAATCCAAGGCGCCGTCCCATCATCGCCGTCATTCTGAGCTTTGAGAACAATTTGAGTCCAGAGAGCACAGAACTCGTGTTGCAATTCAGGTGACGTATCTTGTACATCGAGTTAAGAAGCTGCCTCTAGAACCCTCGAGAACCCGGAAGATGGCCATGATGGTTTCCTGGAATGGTCAAATTGCTGGCGAACGATGTGAGTCCAAATGGCAAGTGACAGACTGTCACCATTTAGTAGCCTCGAAGGACAGATTTCGGGGATGCCCAGTGCACTTGAGGCGAGAATGAACCACGAGTCATCGCGTCGTTGCAGCCCTGGGACTGGGACAATGCTGAAGACGATAGCTTGTGTAATCAATCCAGTGCCTTGGTTTCCACCATTGTCCCAGCCTCTCACAATACAGCCAAATTTGCTCGTTTGCAGTCCCCTGCATCTGTTTTCGAACGTGATACTCTCCGTGACCTCATAATATTCGGAGGGAAATGATGCTGGATCAAGGGCCCTCGCGCAGATGATAGCGCCAATTTTTGACCGACTCCGGAAGCAAATCTAATGAGAATGTGCGGTCAAACAAACCCGTTAATGCCGTTGAAAGCTTCTTTCATTTGCTCTTCGGTGACACGAGGCAGAGGACCGTCGACAACTTTTGATCGATGAGGTGGTGTGAAGCAGTCAGAAGATAATGACGCGCAAAGATGAGAATGCCATCTGCGTCTTCTTGTCTTCTTCCGTCGCCATTTCTAGATACATGGAGAAAATGGGCCGTGACCCATCGACAGAGTCGGACATCCCCCGTGGTTCCTGAGTCAGTGCCGACTGGGGTGGATACGGGTGGTCACCTAAGGGGGTTGCGGTGGAGGGGTGAGAACGGTGAGGATAGAACAAGTGGAAGTAAGTAAGTTAAAGTACCTCTGCCCACGTTGACGTCCTCAAGAACTTGGGACATTGAATACTTGGCGTGAGTCGACTATGAATGTAGGAGGGGTGCTATCAAACTACCTAGTCGAGCCGCGCAAACGAATCGGTGTGCCGACGCTCTGGCTCGTTCAACTTGCACCCTACCACGACAACGACAAGCTCACTCTCGCTCATTGCCTAGCAAATACAGACAAATTTCGACATGGAATCATCCCCGCTTCATCACGCGTTCGAGAATTTCAAGTATCACGCAAAGGACCTGTTTTCCATCATCTCTGGTTGCGTGTGCCCGCAACAAACTAAGCTCAAAATCAATGGCCGGATGTGTGGGTGGTCTATTGCCCCATTGTCGTATGGCTGAACCTTAGGTGAATGTCAGTCAAGATAGAGAAGGTCCTAGGAGAAGGTGGATTTTCTTTCGTCTACCTCGCACAAGATGAGACGAGTGGGGTGCGCGCACAGTCGACTTATTCACGTACTATTACGGCTACTGACGTAGGATGCCTGTATCAGAAAGAGTTTGCCTTGAAAAAGATTCGGTGCCCAACTGGCAGTGAGGGTGTTGAACTAGTTATGCGCGAAGTCGCTGCATACCGGAGGTTCAAGTGCGTTTTCAGTCTCTTCTCCACACGCACCAGCTATACGACCATATTTTAGGCACCCCAACATTATCCGATTATATGTGTGTCGGTTTTTTGTCAGTGCGTATGCAGGTTGACCCTACTGCAGGATTCGGCAGTGCTGCAAGATCCTGACGGCGAAGGGAAAGTCGTATATCTCTTCCTTCCACTATACAAGGCTCGCTTTCCCGCTCGGCTTCCCCGCATCGTTCTGATTCTCGGTATAGCGCGGAAACTTGCAGGATGCGATAAACACGTACACCCAAACCGGCGAACGCTTTACCGAGCGGCATCTTTTGCGCCTCTTTAAAGGAACCTGCGAAGCCGTACGCGCCATGCACACCTATCGCACCGCAAAACCATCCCCCAACCCGTCCACGTCGAGAAAACCTCCGCCAGGTTCTGGGAGCGATGACGGCCATGATGAAAACGAAATGTTTCCGCACCCGGAGGGGGATGCTGAAGGCGGGTATTCGTACGGACCCGGGCCTCGCGCGGTCGACTCTGCGAGTGTGCCGCTCGTTTCGAGGCAAGGCCTTGACGATGGCGATGTCATTTTCGACGGCGACCAAGATGCAGTCCAAAACAGTTCAGGTGAACTCGTTCCTTATGCCCATCGTGATCTAAAGCCAGGGTGAGCACTTCCGCGTTTTTTTTTCTCTTCCGGGTCAACTCACCGAGTCACGGTGCACGTAGGAATGTCATGATCGCAGACGATGGCGTCACACCGATTCTAATGGACTTCGGCAGCTGCATGAAAGCACGGATACCGATTGAAAATCGCTCGCAGGCTTTGTTACAACAAGACATCGCTGCCGAACATAGTACAATGGCATACCGCGCTCCCGAGCTATTCGACGTCAAAACAGGAACAACTCTCGACGAAAAGGTTGACATTTGGGTATGTCATCCGCCTTACTACTTTCCTCCGCATATTTAATACGGTCACGTAGTCTTTGGGCTGCGTTCTGTTCGCCCTTGCATACCTCCACTCTCCTTTCGAGAACACGCAGACGACGGAACAGGGTGGCTCAATAGCCATGGCTGTGCTCAACGCGCAGTACAAACATCCTGCGTCAAACTACTCACAAGGACTGAAGACGCTTATTGACACTATGCTCAAAGCCAACCCACAGGAGCGGCCGGATATTCATCAGGTGATTCTACTGCGCCCTCTGACACCGTTACGCTTCTCACGCGTATCAAGGTCCTTGATGCAACGGCACGCCTCCTGCAGTCCGCTTGAGTCTTGAGGCGCACTATTTATTTCCCATTTGAGGGTTTTTGTTTCTTAGAGTAGAACTATCAGAATATGGACCAGCGCGCGACACTATATTCACGAGCCAACTTTGGTTTCTAGCTTTCTCGTCGCCCCGGAGACCGTTCTATCATGGTAACCGCCCAGGTCTGCCCGTGTTCGCATTCTTGTTGAGTCCGATACTCTGATCGACTTTCTCGACTACCGGGAGGGAACACGCAACTGGTAGCCAGACGTCTATTTGAGATATAGTGCGCCTTCGACAGGGCGTTCGTATGATCCAGGAAACCTGGGATGTTGTTGGCTGCTCAATCTGGTAAGATAGACGCTCGTATGATTCCGTACTGTACAACAGCATCTATGATGCGCGGCAGTCACGGTGGCTATGCGAGGAGGCATGCCGACATCTGACAGCTGTCTTCTGCCTCAGGCTAGGGTACGCCCTGTGATATCACCTAGTATTTATGTATATCTCGTCGGTTGCAGACAGCTGCGCATATTACATTCCTACCTAGCAACGGACGTGCGACCGCCACTTTTTGCCCTTGTTGCGGTGGACATAGCACCATCGTCCATCCGTGGCTGCTTCTTGCTCCTCTGAGCTGCCTTAGTACGTTTCCTCACTTCCGCTTGAGGAGATGGGCTGGGCCGACTTGTGGTTCTCATAGTGACCCTATCTGAGTTCGCCTTGAGGCGCTTTGAAGGCCGCGTTTCGTCATTATCGGTAGGTCGTGGCATGACCTCCGTTTCGGTTTCCTTGGAGGCTTTCTTCGCCTTGACGGCCGCCTTCTTCTCCTTGATCCTCTGACGCCTCTCCTTCAATTTCGCTTGTTTGGCCTTCTGTGGAATCCGCGCAAGACTTAGCAGGAGAAATATTGCATACAACACCAGACCGACGAACCCTTTGCTCCGCCCTGCGTGACAAAGTGCCTTCGTCTACTTTGGGTCGGCTTTCACTTGCTGACCTGAGTAGTTTTCGGATGCTCTCATCTGGACTGAAATCCATGGAGAGCTCTTGCATGCGTTTTAGGCGTCGTCGGTGAATCTATGAGGCAATGATGAGCACGATAGCCGCGCCACGTTTGCAGCTTACGTGCTTGTGAAGCTTCGTGAACTTTTACCATAGCCCCATGCTTCAAGATTTTATTTGGGCAGAAGACGCAGACCCATGCTTCAGGGTGGGTGCGAATGAGTTGAATGGGCTCTTTGAGCGCAGAAGCAATCGAGAGAAGGTGGTCGGCAACGATGTCCTCGCCATCGACCACTTCGTCGCCTGAAGTGGGTTGACTATCCTCATCATCGTCGCTCTCGTCATGTGAGCCTTGTGAGGTCCTCCGCTTCCGCTTGTTCTTCGAGTGTGTATTACGTCCGCTCGGAGCCTGAGCAGACGATGATGTCGATGAATCTGAGTCGGAATCCGACTCAGATGAGTCCGTGTTGTTTAGTCCCAAGACTTCCCTCTCGTCCTCGTCAAGCCCGAGCTCGTCTTCCTCCTCCTTGCGCTTTCGCCGTCTATCCACGCGTTTAAACATAGTCGGTTACGTGAACCAAACCGTGTGACATGTGACAGGCCAAAATTGTGTTCGCGAGCGGCCCGCTTTGCACACCCTGCCAGTGGTTCAGCGAATGCATCGTGCACGCGTTGGAGGGCTCGCACCCCCCCCTTTCGTAACTTATTCACACTCGCCATCTATCGTACCACGACGTTTTCGGTCACAGTCCTCATCAGTCCTGACAAATGCTACTAAGCCTTCAAAGCAGGCGTTGAAGGACACGAAGAACACAGCGTTCAAATTCTTGAAAACTGCCACCGCGTCTCGCAGAGCCGGATTGGCTCCCGCAAGAACACATCGCGCAACTGAACTGAGACTCGTTAACTCTATCCTCGAGGAGCAGCGTCTTCCCCTGGCCCGAGAGCCGAGTTTACAAGATGTTGTCCAGCCTATGACGGGAAACCCGGAGGAGGAGGACACGTCCGAGCTACCCTCAGATATTGGACCAGGCGCGTTGGTCGAAATTCGTTGGTAAGTTCATCCCAAAGTATCGTGCAGAGTTACGAATAAAACGCGTTTACCAGGGGGAACCGCCCCGCCCTTGGCGTCATACTTCGAGAGGTCCTTGACGAGGGACAGAACGCAGTCCAAACGCTCGTGGCAGATGGGCGCATTATAACCCATGTTGCCCACGATATCTTCTACGTTGTTCCAAATTTCGTCGATACCTTCCAAATCAAACGTTGTGGCGTCGAAGATAAACCGGTCAACACGAAAGAGCTCATGGCGCGCGTGACCGTCGCAGAGAAGGTGCGGGCTTTCAACAAAGCCGCCGAAGATCTCTCCAACGGGTATACCCCGCTCTTCAAAAACGTGTACCCGCAGGTTAGCGCTCCCAACGAGGAGGCCTGGGCCTCTGTCACCGTCATGGAAGCGGCGAAGCTTCTAAACTGTGCAGCATCGGGACCGAAATCTCGTTTTGCATGCCGTGTATTCACACTTGATGAAGCATTCTCAAGTGTTCGTCATGGACAACCGCAACTTTTTGTCAACTCAAACATTTTATGTGAGGCCCCGTGCCCAAGTCGAACGTTTCAACCAAGTTTCGCATTTGATGCAGACGAGCAGTCCTTGTGTCGGACAATTTGCGATGCGGGCCAAGTCAATCATTGCCGAGTTGCCGAAGATGACCACGAATCCGAAGAACCAGGCCCCGTCCTTTATCCCCGCAACAGAACTTGCCTTTGCTGAGGACGACCAATTATTCATCCGATTTTTGCTCGACTCCCTCGTCGACATACGCTCGGCCCAGGGCGACCCCTACATCCCCCTTGTTTGCCGTATAATAAAGATCGTGGGGCTGTACGATGGCGACGTCGATTCGGCGCAAGTACGCTTGTTCCTTGTAGACATGGGCGTACTTGCTCCGTGGCAAGACATTGCGTCGCTCATAGAAGTTCAGCCGAGTCTCATAGCTCCTCCTCCAGAGCCAGAACCTCCCGCAAGGGCCGGGTGGGATGCCAAGTCGGGTGCAACTGCCACCACCTCTCTCGGCCTTGACGACTTCTACCCCGTTGATCCTCTGGAGTCTATCCGTCATGATTTTGGGCAACTACTTGTCTATACGATTGATGATCACGGGGCCCAAGAGCTCGACGACGGCCTATCCGTCGAGCGGGATGCGTCTGACCCTTCCTGCCTTTGGGTTCATGTTCACGTCGCAGACCCCACCGCCGTCTTGCCACCGACACACCCATTTGCTCGTCGCGCTCGTGATACGGCACACACCCATTACTTCTATCATGGCTCGCAATCTATGCTTCCGGAGTCACTGGTGGGCCAACTCAGTTTAGGTCACTCTGCAATAAATGGCGGGGCTGAAAACGTAATGACTTTCAGCGCCAGGGTCGACTCAGCCGGTAATATCGTCGACTACAAGGTCCGCGCAGGCATTGTTCACAATATCCGGGTATTGAAGTACGGTGATGTTGACGCTGCAATGACTTTCCACTCTCAAGACGCGGCATATCCTTTTGGCCGATCCTAAAAAACCGGATTCCACACCCTTGAATCTCCTACCCGCAGACGTGGAGAACCTCCAACTACTTGACCTATTCTGCAAACGCATGGTAGCAAATCGAATGACCAGTGCCTTGCTTCTCCTATGGACTAGGATCCCCCGAATTGACCGTCTCGCCAAAACTGCTCCCAGCTGGCGTCACCATACAGCCAGGATTGTTCTCTGGCGATCCAAAAATCTCCTATGGCGTACGAGAAGGGTATAATACAGGGTCGCGTCAGATCGTCGCCGAGGCTGCACAAGTAGCGAATCGCGTCGCGTCGATATTCGGACGCGACCACGGCATTCCACTGGCGCGGAGATCCTTGGCTACACCCGCGGGGATTGACGCGGTTCTTGCGGACCTGCTTAAGTTGCGGAATACGACCGGTTGGGTGGACTTTTTTGAGGTACGACGCAGGGCATTACGATCCCCCTCAAGCCGGTATACCCTGGAGCCAGCGGAACATTGGTCGTTAGGGATTGCAGAAGGGGAGGGGTACACCAGAGCGACATCGCCATTGCGCCGCTACGGGGACCTCGTGACCCACTGGCAAATTAAACACGCGCTGTTACACAAGCAGCCGCTTTTCAGCGCCAAGAAGATGCAGAGTACATTTGAGTACATCGGCGCGAGGGAGCAGAGATGGAAACGGGTCGAGCAATCGCACACCAGGTGGTGGGCGCTGGCTTTCGTTAAGCGGTGGATGGAGAGCGGCCGAAAGGTTGGGGCGTACAACCCTCTCGAGAGTTTGACCGGACGAGCGACCGCACCCGCACGGCAAGACATCTTTCGCGGACTTAGGGCGCAAGAAGTTCACATAGCGAAGCTTGGGTTGATCGGGGTGCTGGAAGGTGCGGCCGAGCAGGACATCGGGGCGGAGGTTGCTGTGGACATAGACAAGATCGTGCTGACGACGCATCCCGTGCTCAGACTGAAGCCGCGACAGTAATAACTACTATACACTTTACATCACCACTCTTATTTTCAGCAACTAATTATTGAATGTAGAGTGCTAGATGGCGGTTCACCATAGGCCCCTTGGGGACACGTCGTTGATGATAGATGCGCACCGAGTTGACCGATAAAGGTACCGATATTACATTAACGATCTCGGATCAACTAATCGAAGACGTTTCAAGAATTACGTACTGCACTGCTTTTACTGACTCGGAAGTTGGAACGGAGTCACGACGTTGGCCACGACTCCGACTCCGCCGCCCACCCACACAACAACATCACCGCGACCGCATTCCTCCGAACTACGTAACCTTCCACCTGGACTACAGATGGGCGTCCTTCCTATCAGTGTCAAAGGGAGACTGAACGACCTGTACATCTATGATGATCCATCATAGTTCTACCGTGTCTCCGAGTCGGGATGTCGTCTCATAAACTTCTTTCGGTAAGCTGATAAGCGTTGAAGCGCAAGTCGGGGCTAATCCTGTTCGTACGGTAATGAAATGGTTGCCTGTGGGCGATGGTGTTCGATATTGTTCCAACTTTGTGCGACGATTCACTGGGTTCAGCTTCTCTGTGCATACAGCTGTACTGGGTCAGGCTCTCAAGCTAGTCGCAAGTCAAGGTCATGCCAGAGACCACTGGATCACGGCCTCTCGGATACTATCATAGTGCGTGGGTATCATGATATTGATCGCAAGCTCTGCTTTGTTGTCTCGGAACGTTTCATCAGTAGAGTAACGGCAACTACAATACACTCTCCATCTCGATCGTGGAGGTGCCATAGGAGCCACAAGTTTCCCAATGAGTCTCTGTGCCGTATCCACTTCGAAAGACCCTTCCAGAACTGTGTAGCCATGCCTTCCTCGACCTACTTCCAGCGATCGGGCGCTTGTTGTGACTGTTGGGCTATCACGGAACAGTGCGTGATGAATTATTGTCTCCTAACTGTCGGACAGCGTTCTCTAACGACATCTCTGCTGTTGAATATAGTCAACTAGACCTGTGCTCGATGCGACCACATATATACTGAGTTTGCAACCTCCGTCAACTCACCCCGTTCCATGACCGTCGACTGGCACGACCATGCCCGCGTTATCGCGGATTATCGTTCGTTCTCTTTGGACTGAGAGGAGAGTACTATTGATTTACTAGTTGCGTTGCAGTTATTTTCATCAAGCTCACTCACGTCCTGGGCGGCGTGTTATGTAGGCCGTCCCATTCTCTTCCGGTTCTGCATTTCTCATCTCTCACCAGTTGGGATTTTGTCTTGAATCTTGACTTTGAATATTCTATCTTGAGGGGAAAGCGAAGGCTGACTTGGACGTCCCCAGTATGTTCTTCTTCGGCCTAATAAGACTGCTCGGTGATCAATTTGAAGCCTTCAGCTATACTTGGGAATGTCGTTGGTCCTCCCTGTCTCTTGTTATTGTCCAGTTTCTCGCACTCGACTCCGATGGATCTCACGCGATTGACTGTCAGGTAAGAACCTCTCTCCCCCATCTCTCACGCCATTTTTACGGAAAGAGTAGACCGAATTTTCATTCAGGCAGTGATCGTCATGGTCTTCGTAAGACGCCCGCTGTCCCAACAATCATTTTTTTTGGTTCTAACTAGCACACAGGTATTTGCATACTTGACACTTTTGTTCGCTTCAGCGCTCATTGCTCTGCGCGTGTGAGTGATATATCGCTTCGTCGGCGTCGTTTCCCCTGTCTGAATAAGTGCCCTTAGCACCGCGCTCTGGGAATATAACAAGATCGTTGTCGCAATTGCCTTTACTTCCTGGCTCGCTAACGTCATCATTTACGTTTATAGTGCGTCTGTTTCTTAGTTCATATCGTCTTGGGTCTTCTCGAACACGTTCTCAGGCACAGCCAAGTCTCGCGGGTATTGGGTCGAAGGGGAATGTGTAATTCAACATACGTTTCACAGCAACATCAGCATTTTCTCCACACTTGCTAGTGACTTCCTCCTCCTCACACTAATGCTCGTTGGTCTGTTGCGTTGGAATATCCGGAGTGGCGACATCTTTCAGCTCATGTATGCGCAGGTAGACCTTTCCCCTCTTCGTCCCCATTATGATCGTTGACGCGGACTGCTAGGGTTTAGCGTGGGTGCTTGTCGTCGCACTCGCAGAGATCCCCCCTGCAGTGTGTCTTAATCTTCGAGTTGGGTTTACAGCTTGTCACTAACATTCTGAGTTGACCTCCAGGTTTTCATTGCTTTGAACCTTGAACGGTGTGTGATACTTTTTATTATGCAATGACCTGCTGCTCAGCGCGGCCCCGCCTCGGCAGACGCTATGAATATGGTACGTCCATTGACTTCGATAAGGGGAAATTCACGAACCTATTCGACTCAGGTGTTCCAGGGTGTCGGGCGTGAGTCGGTTCGCTGTTCGGTCATTTCGTACACTTCATTGACTTTATCTTCCGGTGGCTCAGTGGTCATTATGTCGATCGGCGCATGCCGCATATACCGTGGACTTGTCAATTTCCCAGTGCCAACTGTACACCACTCGAGACAGCTGCTATGGACCAGCTAAGAGAGCCACAACGCGGTTCCTTCGGATCCTCACTGCATCTTGTAAGGGGGACACGTAGCGCTGGGGGTGCACAGGTATATGCACACGTCTGAGTCCCGATACCCCGTAAAATAGGTTGGTAACATGACAGGTATGAGGCGGGGGGGGCAATCATATGGATTGATATTGTATCAACACCAAAATAACCCTGCCAGTCAGGTTATGTATGCATAGGTTTTGACCTCTCTTCATATAGGGATTTTCGATGGTCAGTTGCTCGTGGCCTGTATTATTTAGTTAGGGACAGTGTATATAGTTAGCGATGTGCAACATAGGGTTCTGTATCCCAAGTCGAAGCTCGGAGGTTGGATCCCTATTTATATTCTGGATTCTTTGGCGTACGGTCTCTGGCGTACAGGGTGGGCGTTTCAGACACAATTATTCATGCGTTCACAGCAGTGCACTGCTTCAAGTCGTCATGAATACGCCATCAATTGTGAAACATGGTGATATGCGACTCCCAGCCAACCTTTAGGTACAAAGTCGACTTGATCGAGGCAGCGATGAGACCGGATCAGCATGCCTTATGAATCCTACTGAATTACATGCGGCTATATTGAACAGCGACACATAGCAGCGGTTTGGGTCGCGATGCATCGCCACTATGGTAAGTGAGCACACGCATTCTCAGCACGTACATAGATACTCCCCAACACAGGGTCCCAGCAAGCCTTAGAGGCTCTGCAGAGATGGTGAACAAGCATATCCCATAAGATCAAGTGCAGGGGAGGGGAGAGGATTTTCGGGGGCTGTGGGGGATGTGCTTGACAAATTGAAGAGAGAACGGAGACTCGATGTGGTGTTCGGGGGAGGGGTCAACTCCCACGGTATGATGGAAATGGTAGCCGCTTAAGCTCAAGGTTCATAACGGACGTTGCATTGGCTTCGGCGTTGTGTGACCTCCAGCTTAGGAGAGAAGCCGGGTAACTATAGAATATGTAGTGAAGCCGCAATATGGCCAGGCCTGCAAGACTGAGAGTGCGACTGGCGCGCGCAAAACTTCGGAGCACTGCTATGCCACTCTAGTCAAAACAATCAGCGTTCTGTACTGTTTGCGTCACAGAGATGAGGGTTGCCTTCCAAGTCGCATGGAACAGGTCGGGGATCTGGAGTAGTAGAGGGCAGGACCTATTATACAGTGCCTTCCAGCAGTGAAGTGGTGGAACGGCACCATTACAGGAAGCGTCGCAGCGCCTCGGACACACAGGGAGCAAAGAACTGCTTCAGACCTTTGACCCTGATGACTTTGTGCACGGCGCGGCCAAGGCGCAGCTTCGAAAAAAAAAAAAAATTTACAGTAGTTATCGAGATTGGGTTGGTCACGTACGATATTCAGCACGTACGATATTCATGACGATATTTCTGAATTTATAGTTTTTGTGGTTCGACAGTTGAGACTATAAAATTCCCTCGTGTCTCGTGTCTCTTTTCTCTTACAACTCTCTTCCCCCGTCACGGCCAGTACAATGGGGTTCAGTTTCAACTCCACTGTTCTGCCAGCACATGACGCCTGGTCTGGCTACCTCGCTGACGCACACAAGTTCCTTCCAGACTCTACCTTGCGTCTCGCTCTCCTCGCGTTCATCAACATCCCCATAATCGTCATCGTGCTCAACGTACTTCGTCAATTGGTGCGTCTCAGAGGTCCCTTACCTAGGTGTATTCCCTTCATGTCGTGTAGGTTTTGCCCAAAAATCCGCTGCTACCTCCGGAAGTCTTCCACGTCATACCGTATGTGGGTTCCTCACCAGCCTACGGGAATGATCCCATCGCGTTCCTTGAGTCTTGCCGGAAAAAGGTGAGCTCGTTGATGCGCTAACGCTAATGGCACCACTGACTTGGATTCGAGCATGGCGATGTTTTCACGTTCGTTTTACTCGGTCGTAAAATGACAGTGGCACTGGGATCGGCTGGGAACAACTTCATCCTTGGTGGGAAAGTGGCTAACCTTTCTGCCGAGGACGCATATACCGTATGTACGCTTTGCGACAACGATGCCGTCAGTGGATCTAATCCTATTTTGCAGCACTTGACTACTCCTGTCTTTGGGAAGGACGTTGTCTATGATTGCCCAAATGAAAAGCTCATGGAACAGAAGAAGTTCATAAAAGTTGGCCTCTCCGCAGACAATATGCGCGCGTATGTTGGGATGATAGAGAATGAGGTATCCCAATACCTCAGGAAGGACCCGAGCTTCCGCGTATTCCAGATGAATGACATCAACGAATGGGGTCAATTCGACGTTCTGACGGCCTCACAAGAAATGACAATTCTCACCGCCACACATACGCTCCAGGGAAAGGAAGTTCGTAGCGGTATGGACACGACCTTCGCACAGTTATTCACAGATCTCGATGGCGGTTTTACCCCACTCAATCTCATGTACCCGAACCTACCTCTGGAAAGCTACCGCAAGCGTGATCGCGCACAGAAAAAGATGACTGATTTCTACGTCAACATCATCAAGGCGAGGAGGAGGGCATGAGTACTGTCCGTGGATCATTTTCTGCCTTGAGGAAAGTGCTGAGACTGTCCCTCTAGAACGACGAACCGGATATGATCAGTGCCCTGATGGGTCAGACGTACCGCAACGGAACACCGCTTCCTGATCACGAAATAGCGCATATTCCTGATCGCGCTACTCATGGCTGGCCAACACACGAGTTCCGCGACTGCCGCTTGGGCTCTCTTGCATCTTGCCAACCACCCTGAAGTTGCGTGAGTCGCCACAATGCAACATTCTTTAACATCATTTTGACACCTTTTTTTTGTTAGCGAGGAGCTCTACCAAGAACAAGTCAAGCGTTTCTCTACGCCTGACGGCGCCCTTCGTCTGCCAACCTACGAGGAGCTCAAATCCTTCCGGTTCTTGATTCTATAATTCGTGAGACACTTCGGATACACCCACCGATCCACAGCATCATGCGTTATGTCCGCGCCGATCTCATCGTTCCTGGCACACTCTCTGCTCCATCAAAAGACTCCCAGTATGTCGTGCCGAAGGGACACTATGTCCTTGCATGCCCTGCCGTAGTCACAAGTCGACAAATCGCTGTGGTCCAGGCTGAGGAATGGATCCCGAGTCGTTGGACAGATCCAGAGGGCCAGGCTCAGCAGGCGTTCAAGCAGTACACTGACGAAAACGGCGAAAAAGTCGACTATGGGTTCGGTGCGGTGAGTAAAGGCACGGAAAGCCCGTATCAACCGTTCGGTGCTGGCAGGCACCGCTGCATTGGCGAACAATTTGCGTACCTGCAGCTCGGTACCCTACTCTTGACGGTGGTCCGCAACGTCGAGATGCGCATTCCGGGTGGAGTTCCTCCTCCCAATTACCATGTACGTTTTTCGATATCTGGTACGTTCCCAAAGTGCTAACCTTGTTTCTAGACCATGATTGTTCCTTCCTAAGCAGCCACGTATGATCTCATACCGTCGGCGAAAGTTCGATTAGACATTTATTTACACACTTATCATGATAGATATAAATGATAAAATAATTAATGGATCACGTGATGAAGAGACCCTCTCGTTCACTCGCACTCGTTCTTTGCTCGACTCTTTTACCATGGCATCTGCGCTCCCCATTGTTCTCGTTCTTTTCATCGTCATAGGTCTCATGGCCACGTCGTGGTTCTCTATCCGTAAGGGTCCGCAACAAACGTGTGTTTACCTTACCCAGTGGTTACCCACCTCCGCAGTTGTGGCTCATGACATACGCAGCCTCATCCGAACCAGCTTACTGCTATCCCTCACATGCTGCTACTTGATGTGGGCCATAGCGTACTTAGCACAGTTACATCCTCTTGAAGGTGAGCACGTCTCGTCACGGGAACAGAGCAGACGTGTTGATTCGTGGGTCATCAAGTTCCGAAGGTGAACCTTGCACTAGAACACTGAGACACAACATCTGGGGCCTTCTAGATGGGGGGAAGGGGTATTCTTAGGTATGTTGTCAACGTGTCCCGTCTTGTACTCGGATTCACCATACCTATTTTGGCCTCAGTTAGTTATAGTTTTCGTTCTTCGTGTTGTTTCTGTTTCCTTCTTACTTTGGCATAATCAAATAATCAAACCTCAATCCGATTCGGTGCTACTTGTACAGTTTCGCAGACTCCGACCGAGGAACAGGCGCGTGATTCTCAATCCCAACTACTCTCTACGATCCATCCGGGGGCGGGCGTCCACTCTGCCCAACTCTTCAAGATGCTCTCGCTCTCCGTACCACAGTCTACACCTTCGGTTGTTGTCCACTCGGAAGCAATCGTGACTTCTGCCGTGTCTTCGGCCTCGTCTTGGTCTTCCTCGTCGTCCTCGTCATCGAGGACTCCTCGCTGTATTCGTCGTCGTCGAAGGACTCGTCGTCATCGTCTTCGGTAGCTTCTGAGTTCTGGGCCCAAACGTCCTGCCATGGACCTCTGCCCCGCAGATTCGACACCGGGCAACTCCACTACCCAGTCCTCCGCATCCTTGCCTTCCTTGTGCACCACGAATGACGTATCCTGTTCCACAACATCTATCAGGACCTCGAGCCAACCACCGCATGCAGACGATATTGGTTCTTCACGCCAGAGTTCGAAGATGGTGACGTCTACGGCACCGATATTCTGGATCGCGATCTCGATAGCAGCTACTATGTCTTCACGCGATGCTGGCTTCTCTGCGGCGGCGTGTGCTTCGTAATGATGTGTAGGCCAGCAACTTGTGGGGTTGCCCTCCGTCCACCCTCCCCGAGGCCCACTCTGCGTACCTCGTGGCGCGTCTCGTGGTCCATTCGTCGCCTTCGCGCCTTCGGAAGGTGACTGCCTGACTGGCGCGTACCTTCTCCCCCATCGCGGCCCCAGGGGTCCTTAGTTTCTGAGCGTCCAATGCCATCGATGATCACCTCATAACCCCAGTCTGACGCCAGCTGCCCTACACCAAGCGACGCATTCGTCCACCGTCCACTCGAACTTTGTGGTCATCGTGACGGAACACGCGGTCCAGTACGCAAGGTCGGATCTGGGTGGCCCCATTTGCGGTCGCCTGGGGCACTGAAGCATGTGTTGAAATCGTATGAGGGAGTGGTGAGCAAAAGAAGACGTGGGGCGTAGTTCCCGAGCAAGATCGGGGCAAAAGAAGCGAGGACGTCCTCGGGCAGATGTTCGATTCTAGACCCTGATCAGAGAAAGTACGTGTGCAAGGGTGGAGGGGTGTGCACGTACACTTCCGTGGCGACGATGCAGTCGATGCCTTTGAATGTGGGGTTGGGTTTTTGCAGACCGCCCTCCCAGATCGATACGTTGAGTTCTTCGAAGCGCGTCCAATCGTACGCGAGCTTCGGTGGCTCGGTGATGTTGACGGCGTACAACAGGTCGTCGTGCACGATGTCAAGCCCGTGCATCTCGCTAATATGAATCAGATCAGGCTTTTCGAATACAGCCGGGGCGGGAGTCGAGGACGAGTAGGCGCGCCACGGCGTGGTGTGCGTCAGATGCTGCAGGAGGACACCCTCGCCACAACCGACGTCCAGTGCCTGTGAGAGAAAAAGTCAGTGGATATGTGGACGCGACGTTGAAGGGGGCTTGCGGCCCTACCGAAGTGACGCTCTCGCGACGAAGGACGTCAAGTACCCAAGTGCGTTGCTGCTCGGGCAACGGCGGTTGGAACTTTACTTCAACGTTCTGGATCTGTGCTGCAATGGTGTTATCCATAGGTGTAGTACTAGTAGAGGAGGATGGGGTGATGGAATCCTCAGGACAGGATGGCGAGTCCTTTATACCTCGAGCAGGACCTCCAATGTCTCATTCTGTAAGTCAACATAGGAGCAATAATCTGCGCATTTTGGCCGTCTTGGGCATTATTCAACGATAAGATGATTCGGACCTAAGTTGACTTTTTTGGACTTGGGGTCGGTTTCTGATTAGCTCCGTCGCCATGCTAGTGAACTATGTCCGTCAGTGGTGGGAAAAACCCGAAGGATGCTGCGCTGCATACCGCGGGTCATGCGTTTTTCTTTGGGCCACACTGGCTTGGGATGAACAAAGTTCCAGACTCGGTTCTTGCTTTGCCACGGTTCGGGTTCTGGCCCTGGTGACTACTGCACCCCGCAGCAAAAGGACTCTTCTCGCTCTCCGTTGACCTGTCTAACACCGCCTTGGGATCTCAAAGATCTCGACGCTGTATAGTATTACACCCCAGCAGTCCCTATTCCTTGTGATCAGGTGAACACTTGCGACGGGCCGGCGCTCCACACGTCTGTAAGAGGTAAAGGCAGTTGCTTCTGTATTGACCGATGTTGACTAGTCAACCTCATCGCTCGTCTTTGGCACCAAAGGAATACGATATGATATATTCGACCCACTAGTGAACGCGCTCTACCCGTACCAGTGGTAGCCTAACAGAATGCGCCACCTCGCCGATCACTGACACCGCTCGCTGGTGAGTCCACGGACAACAGGTATGGAATATCCAGTTTGAGGCCCAGAACCTGCTGCGGTGCGCAGCAGCCATAAGAATATTGCATAAAACACGCTCTCACACGCCGTAAGAAGAAGCAGCTACGGACACCCCGGGTTTACCTTTACCAAGCGACGGTAAGGTGGTGGTTCGGTGTTCTGTTCCATGTTCTATCAGCGACGACCACCGTTGTTTCGCCGCCTTGACCCATGGAGGCGCACATGAAGAAGAAGAAGACGACGCCGCAAAGTATAGTATCTCGGAGGGAGGACGACGATACGGTTCGCACAGTGGCCATGTGTGTACCAGGGGTCTCATCCCCATTCCTCACTCGCGCGCTCGCAGGAACGATGAGGCCTGTTCGAATTACGCTATCAAGAGGGCCTGACTATCGCGGACGAGCTGCACGGGTTCAATGCGTCGTCTTTGTCCCACACGTCCGTTCCTCATCAAGGGGCGATACGCCGACGAGGCTCAAGATATCACGAGGCCCCCTCCCCGGGTACTTCGCCCGCAATTCCCGGGACCGAATGGGCGAACGCCCCTGGCAGAAGTCAAAGTCATATGCTTCCACTGGGAATGGTTTCCAGCATCCTGATTTCTGATGGTTCCCCGCGGCGTGTGTCAGTGCATATGGAGAGTGGCGAAAACGAAAGGGACCACAGGGGTTGCCGCCGTCTCACGCGAACTTTCCATGAAGACTACAAGACTAGTCGAGACCGTTGGGGGATTTCTAGCAACCTGGTTCTGATGATCCCCTAATGGCCATTTGGCCTGTGTTGGTGCATGTGGAGCAGCGAAGCAGATGGACCAACCGCAGTGGTTTACCGAACTTTCCATGGATGAATAACTTATCTCTGAAGTCGGTTAGCGAGACTCGGACGCTCCCTACTGCAGGGGAAAGTCTCTGCCGTCTCTGCCGTCTTTCCCCCCGCTCTTCTCTTCTCTTCTCTTCTCCCTGGCCTTTAGCGCGAAGTCCTGCGCGGCGTTCGACCGTTTTGCATCGAACTGCGCACGCACATGCATCAAGGGGCTCTTACAGGCTCTCGATTTGTCTGCTGGCACAATTCACACTGGGGCTCCTCGCAGCAACCAGCACCACTGCCCCGCCCCTGGCACTGGCACGCGCGCCCTAGCCGGAACGGCAATCGCGGGGATAGTCACGTTGCAGTCGACTGTAAGTCACTGCGGGGAAGTTCGCGTCCCACACGTAAAAAAGCACCGTAACAACGCGTGACGTCAACTGGGCCAGAGTGTGTAGTATAACCACATTACAATTCACCTTTTGGCCGTTCGTTGCGTGCAATCGTATTTTTTTTTTCTTTCTTTCGTGTGCCCGTTTCCCACTCACCCGCGGCGGCGGCGGTCGTCGTCGCGTTCGCATGTGAAATGAATAAAGAACCATTGTCCCGATTTGCCTATAGTACAGTAAGCTCAAATCGAACCATGGGCCTGAACCCTCGGAGGAGCTCCGGAGTTACGTTCTCGAACGATTACGATGGAAGCCCTGGCGCGAGTACATTTTAAGCAATGTTCTGGAAAAACTCGAAGATACGTGGCAATCACAGTGCTGGTGATGGGGTTACCACTTCTTCGCTCAAAAAGTCACCCCCTGGCTCCGTCCCGCGCTCGAAGAAGAATCGTCAAATCTCCCCGCGATTTATAAACTTGATAGCGTATTTTACAATGGGAAAGAGACGTCGATAAACCAATAAAAAAGATAGATAGCACTTGTCAAGATAATTACAACGGATGAACCAAGATCCGTTGAGACGGGGCAAAAGTTCATAGCAGCCCAGCAGCGCGCAAATCGTTCTCGAGCCGTATCTCTATGCTAGACCGGGGTAAACCCCCTGGCTGCACTCTGTTCGCATTCGCGCTCTGCGGTGGCACAAAGCCTCCCGCGGCGGCTGTCGTCGCCGCAGCACCATCCGACTCGTAAACGACGCCGAGGCCAAAGACCTCCTCGATGTTCCGCCGCAGCGCCATATCGCGCCGGATGTCTTCTGCCGTGAGCGGAGGGGCTCCGCCGTTGCGGGACGCTCGCACGGACATCTCGAAACGCTTTACGCGGAAGTAGCCGATCATGGAAGTCAGAAGCAGGAACCAGCCTAAGTTGTGGTAATTAATTTCAGTCTCGATACGAGGGAGTCTGCGTACCGATCGTCATGAGGAGAAACGATATCCATTCGTGCCCCGCGTACGCCATGCGCATATCCGCGAGCGTCGGCACGTCGCCGTCCCCCGTCGTCGTCGAATTCGCGCCCACAGTCCCGGGCCAATGGGGAAACCCGTCGCCGGTCTGCGCACTGCCGTCGTCTTCTCCGCCGGGAAAAAAGGCGTCGTCCGGCGAGGGGGCGGCGGAAAACGCGCTCATGACGGTCGTGCCGAACCCGAACTGGATGAGCGTGAGCGCGAGCCCGGCCTGCGAGCCCAGTCGGCCGGCGTGCGAGCCGTGCAGGAGGTAGGTGAGCAGGAAGCCGGGGAGCTGGAAGAACCACGAGACGAGCGTCGTGCTCACGAAGACGACGACTGAGCCCGTCGGCAGCTCGTCGATGAGCATGTCGCCGTTGAGATCGAGCGCCGATGGCGCATGGACCGTGGTGTCCCAGTACGAGGGAGCGGCGTCCGCCGACGCGGCCACATAGGACTTTAGACGATAAGCGGGGGGGTCGGCGGTGCATAGGAGTAAAAGAGAGTAACGTACAGGTGGAGCCTCTTGTTGTGTCTCCTCAGGCACCATGTGAACATCCCCATTGTCGGTCACCACAGAGACCAATGGAACAGGTTTTGCGGTTACGTTTGCGAACACGCCGTCGTTGTCTGTCCCGCCGCCTCTCGGGCGGTCGTTGCGGATGCGCTGGTAGTACTGCGGGAGTAAGGGGCCGAACGCTCTGCGGAAAAACGATTGGGGTGGTGCGCGGACGACGGGGGAGCTGGGCAGCTGGCCGTTGGAATTGCCAATGTTGTTGGGGAGGGCTAGGGTGGGGACTGATGGGGGAGAACCAGGAGGGGGGTAGTCGTATTCACGCTCGAAATCGTATGCGTTTGTCGCTTGCTGAGAGCTGCCACGCAAAGGCAGCTGCCCCGCGAATACTGGGGATCGCGGGTGATGGAGAGTGAGCGGGGTTGTTTCTCCGTGGTTGTGGTGATCATCATCATCGAATGCGTCGTCCATCTCACGCTCTGCATCCACATCGGTCTGTGGATTGGGCAGAGGGGCATAACGTTGAGTTGGTGCCATAAAGCGAGGTGGACGGGAGTGTGAAGCAAGAAAGATGAAGAAAGTGGGAGGATGAGGTTGTTGACGACGTGCAGGGCCATAGTAATACGGCATTACAAATATATGTTATGATCAAATGATATGAAACGAGCGCCCCTTCTAGCCCAAGAGCCCCTTTATATACTTCAACAGTTCGCTCCCCTAGTGTGGCCAGTCAGTCTTGAAGCCCGTCGCCACCGGTATTGGAATCGACTCACCCCGCTGCTCTTCACACCTTCGACCATCGCTTCCACCGGGTCTACCTCCAGCCAGGACTCTTCGTCGACATACCCGGCGGTAACGGGCGATGCCGTGCTCTGTTGTATTGATTTATCTAGCTCGCCGTCTGTCACCCCCTTGGATACCTTTCTCCGCTGCCACTGGCCCATGCGGTAGCGTAGAACCACCATCAACACCGCCCGCCAACCTTCCACGGCGGCGGGCCGTTGCGTATCAACTTGCGAAGCACTCGAAGACGACAAAAACGACGTGAATGAAGGCGTCGAAGAAGGTGCTCGGGTGTGCGCGGCATTGGCCGGTGCGACGGGCAAGGAGGGAATCGTCGTTGAGCGAACAACGTATGGGCAGTAGGGTCGGTGCTCTCTGAGCAGGTCGATTTGCCGTGCTTTAGGGGGTACAGCTGGACTATCTTCTGCCGTGCGGCTCGCGCGGGGAGTGGAGATTATTGCCCAGAGCCCAAGTCGTCTATGGCATAAGGAGCAGTGTAAGAGTGAGGTATCTCTCCGCCGATCGGGAGCCACACTCCCTCGGGGACTGGTAGGTATCTCGAGTAACGACGCTAGATGAATTGGTGTATTAGTCTGGGTCGTGCTACTACTACGCCTGGAGGGCCGCCGAGGCGTCAGGGGGAGGGGCGGAGCGGAGCAAGTCTCCGTGGGTGCGACGGAGGAGGCCCGGGACCAATAAGGAGAAGGGATTGTGGACTGAGGTGAGGGACCATTAGAAGGTACCAGAGACCATCCGAACAGTGACGTGAGGACGGCGTTGGAAGATGGCCCAGGAGGGGGTGATTCCTTTTGTATAAATGTTTCCCCTGTGTTCTCTTTGGCAGATGATTCCTCGACAGATGCTATAACCGACAGAAGGCCTTGAACTTGAGTCGAGCTCTGTATACAAAGTAATGAGATAATGATGATTCATGACGGACGGGTCGCCTTTACCAAAGGGTGCTTAATTTCAATGCCTTCTAGAATGGACTCCAAGGTACGTGCTCTGGTCTTGATCTCCTTCGCCATGGCAGCTGGAGACGACAGGGGTATGCGATAAACATCGGCTGGGAAGGAGTCAGCGAACGTGGTCATGAGGCCACAAAGCACAGCACACCCACCATCGCACTGCCGCTTTTTCCACGGGCAGCCGTCTTTGTGCATGTCGACCAACTGCACGCGTTGCTTCTCCACGAGAACGCTTGCTGCGAATGGAGCGACATGCTTGAACACCGCCTTGCGCCTCTAGAGTCAATTGCCCCTGGACGTACCGGCATCGCGATTCATCCCCTCTCGTCCGGCGAGCACCCACGAGGCCTTGCAGATTCCGCAGACCAGCCTGTCCTTCCCGTCATTCACCCATCCACATCTGGCAGCCGCCACGGCGTCGATGGCAGAGGGCTTGTTCGAGTACGTATTGAGCTTGTAAGTTGCAAGGCGTTCGAGAAGGCTTTGGGTGGACGAAGGGCGGTACTCGTACGAAGCGGTCCGAATTCGAGCTCACAGGCGTCGGTGCGCGAAACTTGCTCGGCAATGCCTTGCGTGTCTTGGCGGCAGCCCTGGCAAGGATGGCGGCCAGATGAGGTGTTTTAGAGAGGTCTGCGGTCCTCACATCGCTTGACGTCGTTCTGATATGGGGGTCAGAATTTGGGAGATTCAAGTGTGAACGAGACTGACGGCGCCGAGTCCTTAGTCTTGATGCCATACTTGGCCAGAGTCGAATATAATGTGTGAACAAGGTGCGGACGCTTTTGGGGGCGCTCTGTTGTAAGGTTCTTGAGGACCCAGCGCGTCGTCTAAACTCTGCAGAACATCGTCGAGCTTGCGCTGGAAAGATGCGGCAGGTCAAAATAAGTGGGCAGTGGACGCGTCGAATACTAACTTTGTTGGCCCTTTCTTTAGAAATGGAAGTGTTTGGCTCAACCGACATATGATGCTCGAGTGAAGGGACAAAGATGATGGTTGGTACAAGTGAGGTCGCAAATAAGGCCACACACTGCCCCCGCTAACTAAACGCTAAACCCTCGTCCGACTCTTTCTCCGTCTTGCAATCCTTTCAGCCTCCATCCTCTCAGCCTCCTTCAGTACCCCTACCACTCTCCTCGCACCAGCCACGTCCTTCCGCAGAAATAATGCCTTGATGAACATCTTGTACAGTGGTTTGACATGCCGTGCGAACGATACCCTCGACTTGGCCACCGGGGCGCACGTGCCAAGCACCGCAGCTGCTTCCCTCATCGCTGCTTCACCAGACCCAAACGACACGCCACCGCCGTACCCGCTCCACGCAAAATAATCAAACAACCGGCGCACAAGTACCACGTCCAGCACGGCGTGCGACCGCAGTGCCGCTTTGACGACGATGTTGGTGGTGACGCGGTCGGGGACGAATCCGTGCTCCTCGACGAGCAACCGGAGCGTGCGCAACACGCTCTTCAAGTACCGAGGACCGCGCGACTGGGCGGCGTGGGTGACTTGCCCGTCGAGGATGATGTTCCCCAACGCGGTCTGCTCCCCTGTGTTCTGCACCGTCCGCGCCGCCGTCCGATACGCGCGCTTCGCCAGGCCGACTCCCCGCGCACGCACGAGCACTTTCATCCCATTGCGGGAATCAGCGGGGGTGCGTGCCCGCCGCGTGGCCCAGTGCCGCAGAAGACCCGTCGCGGGATGTCTCCGGCCCAATCGCGTACGCGCGACCACGTCGACAAGCCATTTCGGTAATAAGGACCCGCCCAGCTGGGCTTCTACTCGAGGAGTCGAGCCCCGCCGCGCCAGGCCGACGAGCACAAAATGTCTCCAGCGCAAGCGTGGGGAAAGCTTTGCGATCTCCGCCGCGCCCCGGAACTGTCTATGGCGGAGTAGCATGGAAAGGAAGGTGCGAAGAACGCGTCCGTTGAAAAATCCTGGGTCCCGACTGTACACGTTCTTGAAGATGGTGACGGCGGCACGCGCCTGTGCCGAACACGCAAGCGCGAGCAGTGCCCATGCCACGTAGCGACGGGCAGGAGTTGTCTGTGGTGGTGCTTCGGATACAGATATGGCGTGGAGGGCTTTGGCAATGATGGCTGCCAGCTCAAGGTCAATGTACCAGCTCCCCTGCTTAGTAAGTGACTGAAGGACAGCTCCCAGAGAAGGTCCTGTGAAGTTAATACCGGATAACATTGGTATTGCGAGGTCCGCGCAACCTTCTTGCACGAGCATCGGGCCCAACGACGCGGAGAGGTCTGGTAGGGGTAAATAACGCCGCCACAAGTGATACACGTCCACCGCACGCTGTGCATCTAGGCGAACGAGGCGCAGAATCGTCTTGGAGAGCAACATGGAATGCCACTGCGGAAACGTGATATGTGGCGGAAGTTCAATGACAATCCTCTCCCACAACGAATCGCCCGATACGGCAGCCGCCGCTAGGTATTCAACCGCGAGTAATTGCGCCTGTCGGCGTGCAACGTCGTCACCGAGGTCGAATTGCCAAAACCCGGCTGAGGCAAGGCGCACACACGAACGTACGAGGGATGCGTCGCGTGTGAGTGCCGCGAGGCGGAAGAAAGTACCTAAAATCGGGCGCACGAGTGCGCGGTGGGAATGCGAGTCATTATTTGCAATGTCGGCCCATGATGTCCACAAATCGCGGACAGAGTTGTGCAGGTCGGTTGAAGAGCCGTGTGAAGTGGCAATGCGCTCGACCAGGGACAAGGACCGCGACGAGCTTGAAATTTACTGCGGAGAGTCGGGGGCTACGAATCGCCCGGAGGAGAGTGGGCACCATGGCTTGAGTGTATGTGGGGGAACGCGTAGTGGCAAGTGCTAGGCAAACGAGGTTATGCCAGCGAAATTCTAGTCGGGCGGAAGGTGAAAACATGCGCTGAGTCTCTGAGTGGGCCCATTCTTGAATCGCGAGCTGGGAGGGAGTACCAGAAAGTGATGGGGTGACGCGTGGAAATAATATGCGGACGACTTCGTGGGCCAGATCCGATGCGGTGAGACAAAAGGAAGGGTTCTTTTCAGGATCATCGACCTCGGGTTCTGGTAGTAGAGAAGCAAAACGATTGCGGGCGTCCTCAGAGAAATCAGTGGGTAGGGTGAGACGTTGTGATATGAGTCCCAGAATCTTCTCCTTCAGGTCGTCTGACAGCAGATTGTTGGCATCTAACACGCATTCCCACAAGACCCCGAGCAAACTTGAGGGACAGTAGATGTCACGTTTCATCAGGTAGCAAAGCCAAGCTACGACCTCCGCCGTTGCATCTTGCACCTTGATAGAAAGCAACACTTTTAGATAGGGTACGTGATCATCTGCTGGAGCGGTTTTGACATTTAGGGTGAGATAGCGCTCTCGGGCAGCGAGGAGACGAGGGTTTGAGACTAAGCATCAATTAGTAGGGTTCTGTTATGTGAATGGTAAACCCACCACTGTCACCAGTATACACATTCAGACCAGTCAGGGAGGCCTCTGACGCCCTCGCTCTCAACAGCCAATATAGATCGCCTTCATTGAGAAGCCCCATAACCCGCTTTTTATCACGGACCAGCTGAAAAATGAAGCCCCACCAAGCCCGATTTCTCCTTCTGTCCACTGTGTTGTGCCAATGGACTCATAAATTGGCCCGGAGGGTCGTGGACAGAAAGTGTGCCGAAGAGCGATATTATGGCGCTGAACTGGGGGCTACTGAGGTCATTCAAGGTACCGCGAGCATGCGCGCCATGATAGAGCTCGCGGAGGGTGCGTATGGAGTATGTCACGGGCTTTCTGCACGTAATATTGGAAACCGAAAATATGCGACAAAGAATCCGGATTCCAGGAACAGTGGTAGGTTTTGACTTCTCAAGAACGATAGGTGGCGCGACGAATTGTGGGACAGTCGGTGGGGTATGGTTTGTGGTTTGTGCTATAATACGGGATGAACTGCATCGTTGTGAGCACAGACGAGGTGGGTATAGAGGACACTGTCTTCGTGGAAGAGAGACAAGACAGCATCGCGACATTCCATCGCGACCAGAGCGCGTTTGTTCGTTCCAAGCTGCAAAGCAACACACAGGTCTCAAGCGGAGGTTTAAAACACGGCAGCTTCCGATAGTCAAACTTTAACTCTAACCAGAATCATCCACACACAACTCATCTCATCCTCATCCAGAACCAATTGCCTTGAAAAATCCATTGGCACTGAGGTAGGTCCACATTCTTCGACATCATTATACATATCCTCAACTCGTGCAGAGGTCAATAGGGAGGCCCTTGGTTGTATCATTGACTTACACTGTATCCGTAGACCTTTTTGTCTTTGTAAGTCTTCTGTCCACATTGCGGCACTGTCCAAGAATTCATGCTGAGCAGGCTATCACATAAAAAATGGGTGCTACTCGTTCTCAGAAAGAGCTATACTTTGAAAAGCTCAAGCTTCTCGTTGCCAAATACTGTCAGTGTCTTTTTATCTGTTTTCGTGACACCCGACCCATCATCGTTCTCAACTAGCCTCTATCTTTATCGTCAATGTCGACAACGTCGGTTCCAACCAGATGCACCAGATCCGCGTAGCCCTCCGTGGTAAGGGCGTCGTTTTGATGGGAAAAAATACCATGGTCCGTCGCGCACTGCGCTCCATCATCAGCGAAAACCCACAACTCGAGCGCCTTCTGCCGCACGTTCGTGGAAATATCGGCTTTGTCTTCACCGCCAGTGACCTTCCTGAGATCCGGGACATTATCACGGCAAACAAGGTCGCCGCCCCCGCTCGAGCAGGTGCATTGGCACCAAAGGATGTGATGGTTCCCGCAGGTAACACTGGTATGGAGCCCGGCAAGACGTCCTTCTTCCAAGCGCTCGGTATTCCAACAAAAATTGCGCGTGGAACAATCGAGATCGTATCGGACGTGCAGGTCGTCACAGCTGGCACGCGTGTAGGATCGTCCGAGGCGACACTGCTGAACATGCTGAACATCTCGCCGTTCACGTACGGGATGACGGTCGTCCAGATCTATGACCAAGGGAACGTATTTTCTCCTGAGGTCCTCGACATATCTACGGACGAACTCATCGATCGCTTCTTGACGGGTATCAAGACTGTCGCCGCCATCTCGCTGGCTCTTCACTATCCGACAATTGCCTCAGTCACCCATTCCCTCGTGAACGCGTACAAGAACTTGCTTGCGATTGCGCTCGCGACGGAGTACACGTTTGATGGTGCTGAGAAGGTAGTTTCCCACTTTCCTCCACCTTGATCTCCGTTTAACGCTGTTCATAGGCGAAAGAATACCTCGCAAATCCTGATGCATTCGCCGCCGCTGCCCCCGTCGCTGCCGCTGCCGCTGATGATGCCCCTGCCAAGACCGAGGAGAAGGAAGAAGAGAAAGAAGAGTCGGACGACGACATGGTCAGTATTCGTTCTCGTGTGATCCATCTGCCCACTGAGTGTTTGTATAGGGCTTCGGTCTTTTCGACTGATCCGTTGTCACATGATGATGATAAAAATGATGATTTGGATGTGTTTTGGGAGCAAGCTCTGTCATTGACACGTAAGATGGAGTTGATAGCCATAGATTTCATCGTTGTATGTCCGATTTGGCTGTTGTCGAAAGGATTTTCATCGGATAGACAACTCGGGAGTTCTTGCCAGCGAGCTAGAAGCGCAATACTTAATACCCACCTCAATTTTGTGATCCCGCCTCATCACCCGCAATGTCTTCGCCCATCCTTTCCACCTCTCCCATCATCGACCCCCCCAAAGAACAGCATCTCATCGTGGTCTCAAACCGCCTTCCCGTTACTATCACAAAGGATGCTCAGGGCGAATATCACTTCAAAATGTCATCGGGAGGACTTGTCTCCGCCCTGTCCAGCACCAAAAAGTCCATGTCTTTCACCTGGATAGGCTGGCCGGGATTCTACATCCCCATCAAGGACAGGCCCATCGTTGACAAACGTCTCATGGAGGAGTACTCTTGTCAAGCAGTATACCTCGACGATGATGTCGCCGACCGTCATTATAACGGCTTCTCAAACTCCATCCTATGGCCCTTGTTCCACTATCATCCCGGAGAAATGAATTTCGACGAGGAGAATTGGCTAGCCTACCGTATAGCCAACATGCGCTTCGCCGAAGTCGTCCGCCAACAAATTCGCGAGAATTCCATGGTTTGGGTGCAAGACTACCATCTCATGCTCCTCCCCTTGCTCCTCCGCAGTCTCGTCACCGGCCCGGAGTTTGCACGCGGGTTTACGACAAACGAGTTCGCAAGCATCACGGACGGCATCGAGTCTGAAGACTACCCTCTCGACGGCCACGATGGTGTCAAGGGCGTCAAGATCGGCTTCTTCCTCCATACCCCATTCCCGTCTAGCGAGATCTACAGGTCGGTTCTGTCCGATTGCACGCACTTAGGCGCCTGTTGACGGCAGCCATTTCATTCAGGATCCTCCCTGTTCGCCGCGAAATTCTTCTCGGTGTGCTATACTCGGATCTCATTGGCTTCCACACTTATGACTACGCACGCCACTTCCTCTCTTCATGCACACGCATCCTCTCCCTTCCTACCATGCCCAACGGCGTCGAGTTCGAGGGTCGGCTTGCACACGTCGGGACCTTCCCAATCGGTATTGATCCGAGCTCCTTTATAGAGGTCCGTCGTTTTGTCCATCTGTGTTTCGTGTGCTGACCACCGTACTTACAGAACCTGGAGAAAGAGTCCGTCCAGAAGCGCATCGCTGCCCTCGAACAGCGCTTTAACGGCGTCAAAGTCATCGTTGGTGTCGATCGACTCGACTATATCAAGGGCGTGCCGCAGAAGCTCCACGCACTCGAACTTTTCCTCACACAACATCCCGAATGGATCGGCAGGGTTGTCCTCGTACAGCTGGCTGTGCCGTCTCGTCAAGACGTCGAGGAGTATCAAAACCTGCGCGCAACAGTGAACGAGCTCGTCGGGCGTATCAACGGCCGCTTTGGGACCGTCGAGTTTATGCCGATACATTTCATGCACAAGAGCCTGCAGTTTGACGAACTCTGTGCGCTGTACGCGCTCAGTGACGTTTGCTTGGTGACAAGCACACGTGACGGCATGAACTTGGTCAGTTGTCTTTCTCTTCCCTCTCTCGCTCGCTTGCTCATAGAGCGGGGCCCGCATTAGGTCTCGTACGAATATGTTTCTTGCCAGCAGGATCGCCAGGGTGTGATGATCCTCTCCGAGTTTGCCGGCGCCGCGCAGTCCCTCAATGGCTCGATCGTCGTCAACCCATGGGACAGCCAGCAGGTCGCAGACGCGATCCACGAGGCGGTTACGATGCCCTGCCGAGGTGCGCGCGGAGAACCACCGGAAGCTTTTCAAGTACGTGACCAAGTACAGCGCTGCGTTTTGGGGCGCGTCTTTCGTGAAGGAGATGCTCAGGATACCCGCGAGCTCCGAGGGTCTCGTGCTCGGCGACAAGGCCGGCCAAGCGGTGCTCCAACCTGGCAGTGCGGGTGGCACGCGTCTACCTGGGTCAACGCCGGTGGAGATCGACAGATCAGGGCCGGCGACCGCCTCAGGGTGAGCGTTCATGCGAGCCAAGTGCGACAAGAAAGGATTCTAGCTAACCCCACGCGGTAGATAGGCAGTGTATCTGTACTCTTGCCTGTGTTGTCGTTTTACAAGGCCTCAGACTAGCTTTGGTCTGGTTTTGTTTGGGATTAAAGTATTCATTATTGTAGAGTTATGTGTGGATAGCAATGAAACACGTTAGCAGTTCAGAGAGCTCGCATCCGCGTGCTATTATGCGTCCCTGCCGTACTCATCTTCTACGGCAGCCAAAAAGTCCACCAACTTTGCACCGGCATCAACAGGAGAAGGAGGGAGGGATGGCACGTTTCACGCACCAACTTGTGTCGTTTTTCGGCCATCTGCTTTCCGGGCGCAGTCTTCATCCGCTCCTGGATGTGAAGCAACTTGTCGTGGAAGTGCTGTATTGCAGACTCTGGCTGATCTGAGTCGCCATCGGGCGCGTGCAATGCACTGGCGCGCATTCCATCCATCAAAGTCAGCGACCGACGCCGTAGCACAAAAAAAGCACCTCACCGTTTTGCGACAGCGCTATAAGCGGCGCAACGCATGATCCCTGAACGAAGTTGAGAGGGGGGGGGGGGACAAGAACAGCAAAACTCTCACCGAACGCGCCGATCGCATCGAGCCGATCTGCATCCTGCACGCAGTGCAGCTCGACGCACGCCTCGTGCCACGGCCCCCACTCGCCGCGCGCGCGCAAGCGCTGCTCGTTCGACCAGCTCACGTTCTCCACGATCCGCACGACCGCGTCTGCGCGTCCGTCCGCGCGCAGGTCGAGCGCTCCCGCCTCCGCCTCCGCCACGCGCCGGAAGAAGGGCTCGAAGAACGCGCGCGCGTCGTGCCCGTACGACGCGGGTGGTACGTACTTCTTGTCGAGGACGTCGTGCAGCAGCGCGCCGAGCTCGACCGTGAGCAGGTCCGGCGCCGGGCCTGTGTCTGAGACGGATCGGGCGAGGCGGAGGGCGGTTCGGCGGACGCGACGGACTGGGGGGTAGTCAGCTTATGCGCTTGCGATGCGATGCGCGTGAGCGGGTGCTGACCGTGGTGGGGGTCGTGGGAAGGGTCGGAGAAGCTGGCCATTGTCTCCTCCATGAACTGTTCCGCGGCGCGCACGACGGCCGCTTCTGCTGGAGTGGGGTACTCCGGGGTCGTTGTTACCGTCATCACGCACAAGTGGGGGATGGGGGGCAACGCATCATATTTAAATACAGGCACGTTTTAGCTGTGACTCGACTCGGCCAGAAAGACGCCTCCGAGTCGGCAACCACGACCCTCCCGCGTGTTGAACATCTTTGCGTAATACATAGTCGGAGGGAACATGCCTCCGTTTGTCGGAATTGTGTCCGACGAAGACGACCGTGCACAGAAGAAGCAAAAATGCGCCAAGGAAAACACGATAGGCGCTGACAACATGTCCGGTGATGCCCAGAAGGCGCAGTGATATGTCGCAGTCCACATAGTTACTCAGATGGTGATGACCACACGAGGTTGCAGACCAATGACGCCCCCACCCCTACCGTCCCACATAGGTATCGGAGCACGACAAACGGGACACCTGCACCGATTCAACGAGTGAGGAACTTCAATTGACTCTCGACTGACCTTGCGGCAAGGCTGGCAATTCCCATACGTGCCACTGCTGCCCCTACAGCAGTGAACAGGCATTCGCCACACATGATATGGCCGCAGGGCGTAAGCGTCGCGTTAGTCGGCGAGGCAAAGCAAATCGGACATGCGTAGGTGTGAAGCGGCTCGGGCTCTGGTGGGAGACTAGTCGGCGGGGGTAAAGGGCGTGGCCCATGCGTGACACTGGTGACAATTGGAGATGTCGGAGGGGCAGACAGCGACCGCAGCGAGATTGGGGAAGAGGGTGGATTTGATGGGGCTGTCGGGGTTGGTGGCACACCTGGGAGCGTTGACACAGAGGCCGATTCGTCGTCAAGACCGAGTGAAGCTGGTAGTTCGGCGTTCTATATGGAAGATGAGCGATGGTGCCTTGGACGAATGGGATAGCATACATTCGCGGGACTCTCAACAGCAGCCTCAGTACCGGACACGGCCTCAGCAGGCCTTACGAGTAGGACCTCCTCGACATCTGAAGCCTCTAGCTTCAGCTTTTTCCTGGCCCCAGACGTATCTACTGCGTCAAGCGCGGTATCGCTATCGTCTTCTTGTTTCCTTTTGCCTTCGGAGGCCACTTTGTCGCCTGGCGCCTCGAGGGAGCTGGTGCCGACCAACGGTAGAGACGCACTCGCATTTGCATCGGAACCCGGAGACATAGAATCGAGACTGAGGATTGCGGTGACACCGTCGCCGGGTTGTGAGGACGCTTCCTGACGTGGGTCGGGTTCACTCGACATGTCGATGTGCTGAGGCAAGTGCAAGCGTGGTGCGCTTCGTGCGACTACAGTATTTTCTTACTGTATGCGCCATCGCCATGTCTGCCACGGCCCCGTCTCAATGCGCTCTCGCTACTATGCCTACGTGGCAAGTTCGGTCTGTTCGTTACTGCCATATAAGCGGAATATAAAATGGCGAGGCAGAGGGCGCTGTGATAAGATCATCATGATGACGGCAAATCCGGTCCCGGGTTCGGTTCATTCGTTCACTCTCCCACCCAGACAACGTCCTTCGCTCGCTCATGTTCACGCCCACGCCCACCCTTTCCGTTCTTTTATTCATAATCCTGCTCTGTTTCTTCTCAAGCCCCGTGAGCGCGGGCTTGAGCAACTCGTCCAAAACTCTTCTCATCCGGGTTCGCCGTTCCCACATTTTTGTGTGTGATTATTGGCTGACTTATGGTCGCACGTGCGCCTCACCCCTTGCCCTACTCGCACTTCTAACCGTTAAAGGAAGCGGAAATTGCGCAATGTTCGCCCGTCCAACAGCTGTCCGCTCTTAAGAAGGAGATTGCTGGGGACGAATCTCCAGTTCTGCGCCAGGTGTTTGCCGTCCTCTTTCCGTTTGGCCCCGCCTGGAATTCTGGTGAGTTATGGACGCGAACCACTTGACCTGTTTGTGGCAGAATTCTGATCCCGCGTTCGCAACGCAGTCCTGGGGACATTCTACATCAGTTCGTAGGTTTATGACACATTTTTACTGCACGGGGACACACGTGAAGTGACACGTTCGAAATATGACAGCGTGCCCAACTTCATATTAGCTTTTATCCCGGCCCAAATTAATCGCGACACCCTTAACACAATGACGGCTTTCGCTGTGCGTGTTCAGGCTCATACCGGACCAATCCGGAACCTCGAAAATGGGACTTATTGGCTGTCTAGACTGGTGGACTGCTCTCCGATGTGTTTCTGCATCTCGTGCCTCATTCTTTCCTCGGAGAGCACCAGGATGAGACCGTACATTTCGTAATGGTCGAGGAGAAACGCAATATACTCGTTGGGTAAGTCCGTTCCCGATGACGGCAATCGCTTTCACCCACTTCTGTCGGAACTTTTCGTCCTAACATAAACGCACGTTCATGCAGCTTGGGTATATTCGCTGGATTTGCGGCGTTTTTTATCATGGAAAAATCGCTCCGTGTCTTAGCCGGGGGCGAGGGCCACGCACATTCCCATGATCATAGCAATGCGGTACCCGAGGGGAGCATTTCATCCGCTGTCGAACCTAATAGCGTGGGTGACGGTCTAAGGTCACGTCATAAGGCCAATGGGGAACAACAGCCCGACGACCACAAGCATCACCAAAATGAGGAAGAGAAAAGTCACATCAGCGGCCCTTCAAAATTGTCAGCGTACCTAAACTTATTTGGCGACTTTGTCCACAACATGTGAGTTGGTTCCCAGACGAGTATCCTAGGATACCTGCTGACGTGCGTCCCCGGCAGCACGGATGGCCTTGCGTAAGGAACCCCATTCATTCTGTCACGTTCCGGCATTCCCATCTAACTCGTGTACCAGGATGGCGGCTTCTTTTTATTCCAGTCCTTTAATCGGCGCGACTACAACGCTGGCGTGCTTCGCGCATGAGATACCCCACGAGATTGCTGACTACAGCATCCTCATTCGCAGCGGATTCACAAAACGGCAAGCTATGCAGTCACAATTTCTCACAGCTATAGGAGCCTTTGTGAGTCTGCATGCGCACACTCTTGATCGATATCCGTGTCCTGGGACCCGCATGTCGTCTCATCGTCTCTCTCTGGTCACCCAATTGATTTACTTATCTTGATCCGGTCACGTTTCGTTTCGTAGGTTGGGTAAGTTCGCCATATGTGCCTCGGAGTGGGGATAGGATCGACCGATTTTGTATAGAACATTCATGGGAATCACGATTCACAATTTATCGGCTTCTGCGCACGCAGAAGACGAGCCATCAAATGATCTTGCGGCGGCGGTGCGGCAAACTGCGGCAGGATTGCTGGGCACTACAGTACAACTCGCTGATCTGGTACGTGCGCCTAAAAAATACGCTAACGAGAAAGAGTATCTAATACCGGGCCAATAGGTTATCCCCTTTGTCGCTGGTGGGTTCTTGTACATCGGCGCTGTCGCCGTTTTACCTACGTAGGCTCCACCTGCTTTTGTTTTCTGATCGAAAAAGTCGACTGATCCCTGGTCAGACTTCTGGAAGAGAGCAAGAGCGGTAAACAAGCACTACGTGAGGTACAGCCGAAAATGTGTATCGGGTGATGGCTTTGCTCACGAAAAACATGCAGTTTGGGGCAATGTCGTTCGGGGTGCTGTGCATGTTCTTGGTTGCGTGAGTACCACGTCTTTGGGTTCTAGTCCCGTCTGACTGATGGGTCGGTTTTTAGCTGGAACGAATAGGTAGTCGTGTGATGTTCAGAGTGTAAACTAATTTAGGGACGGTGCTAGTCTGAGCTGCGCCTGCGCCTGACGCCTGAATACACCTGTTGACGTGGGAAAGGTTACCATTCGGGACCAACCATGCCGGGATGTGAAACGGATGAGATCATCGACTGTGACCGTGAGAAAGTTGATATTAAATAAAATAAATCGGGGATGAGCGTCGATGAACGTGCGTGAACTGGAGCGGGTCGTTGGCTCTCGTACCTTAACCCCGTTCATCCGTCCCTCTTTCTATCCTACTCATATTATTTTTTTCCCTTATATCTGCCTCTTTAATACGCCCTTTCGCTCTTTGGTGCCCACTACTCCGCCCCTGTCGCCCATTTGTCATCGTTCCTCTTTAAAAAAAAAATCCAGTGCAAGGACAGCCACGTTCGCCCTCTCGCTGGGTTTTCCCCAACAAACCCTTCTTGAAACGAACAGTTTGAATTACGTTTACCTGGGACCACATCGTTCCATATACGAGCTCTTCCTTTTAGTTCCCCTCCCTACACTTCGACTCATGAAGTCAGCTTAAACACCCTAACACCATTCTAGCCGACGTATCTTTCCTTTCCTTTGCTCCACTACTACCACCTCTTGTTAACCCTGCTACCGAAACCCCGTTACTCCATCCTCGTCATGTCTACAAAAGGTCGTTCAACGCCACGGGTCGTGTGCTGTGCCATTCCCATCGCCAGAGCAGCTGGCAAAATTCTCGTCATCACCAGTAGAAAACGTCCAAACTGTTGGGTCTGTGAGTGCTTCTCCCCAAAAGACAAGCTTGGTTTAAAGTCATTCGCTGACTCAGCATTGTTGTCTTCTCTCAGTGCCTAAAGGTGGTTGGGAGTCTACGGACGTTGAGCTTGAGGCTGCTGCCTTGAGAGAGGCCTCGGAAGAAGGTCGAATCATTTGCCCATTTACCCGTCCTATCCCATCCTGACGTGCACTCCCCACCTTGTTCCACTATGATCCCCCTACTTCAGCTGGCGTGCGTGGCACAATCACGCGCTTCGTAACAACCGTCCCAGCTGCCGCGTCCACGTACCACTTTTTCGAGCTCGACGTCGCAAGTCTTGACTCAGAGTGGTTAGAGAGCAAGGAAAGACGCCGAGAGTGGGTCGACTTTGCCGAGGCTATGCAGCGTATTGCCTGGAAACCGGAACTTGCGCAGGGCCTCGCAATGTCATCTCTTGCACCGCGCCGGTGATTTCCAATGCGGTGATTGCGCATGCCAAGTTGCCCTGGTCCCCACGCACCCGTGTCAAAAGCGCGTGCACACCACCGCTGATCTTCTCCCCTTTATTCACAACTCATAGCCATAGAACTCACACTCACATCGCATAACTTACTCGTTTCTGCTATTGTCTCTTTTGCATGATACCTCTACCTTTGCAGCACCACATCGCATTTTGCTCCCCACTCGTCCTGTACCTGTCCCGTCGGAACCCCGCCAATTTCCGGCTGAGATTGCACGCTCCATAGACAGACGTCACTTTGTCTTCTCCCGTTGTACACTTTAGACCCCACTCGTGATACTTTCGTGCACAACTTCGTCTGTCTTGTTGCTCGCATATACAACTGTTGCTGCAGAATGACACGCTTCCCCGTTACTATTGTACCGCCGCATATATTTTTAACGTAACCTGGATATACACCTCCGAGTCATCTAGAGTCTCCACCCCAACCGCCTGATTTCAACTTCCGTGTGCTCTGTCGTGTCGTTTCCGATTCGGCTTCTATTTTGATTTACGGCTCCCAGAGTCAGACCGACTAAACCAGGAGGAAAAAACTATTTTTTGTATGTATATGCAGCATAGGAGGGGCCCTCTTTGCAAAGAACCTGCACAATCAGGACTCTGGCCGCGACTTCGCTTGGCTGGGCAGCTCTAGATCCATAGACAGCATGGCATTGACTTGGCTCATTGTTCCGGCCGATCTTGGTGGTTTGTGGCTGGACTGCTGCGCCATCATGTGGTCAGGCCCACCACTGCCAAACTTGTGGACTTATTATTGTTGTGGTTTGTGCCCCCCCCTCTAGGCGCCACACTTTATGCCATCACCATCTACACGACCGCTGACTATCATTTCAGGAGTGCGGTCGCCCACAGTCTGGTAATGTGGCTAACTATGGTCACAAAGCAGGCTTGGTACTCGTTAAGGATGGGGGGTATTAAAGCGCTAACAGTCCTCGGACTCACAATCCAGAGACGTTCGAAAACCTGGTGTCCTTCATGTCTGACTATCGTTCATACCCCAGTCCTCAACAAACCCCTCAGCGAGGCCGGCCCTCGACTCCTTCTAAGCTTCTATATGCGCCTGCGGCGCAAACGCTCCAGGCTAGTCCGGCCTTTCCACAGACGCCACGCAAGAGCAAAAAAGGCTCGCGTTCTATTTCGACAGGCTTGCCTACCCCAGAAGTCACCCCCTTCCCGAAGCACAGCGACGGAAGTCCCGTGAAGCTCTACACGCCAAAAGAATACGCAGAAATGACCCTGCAGAGGCCGGGCTCGTCCAGCAGGCCCCGGGTGGCCAGCAGCACCGCGGGTTCGCCCACTAAGCCCCGTTTCTCAAGCACGATGGCACCTCCGACCCAACGCCGGGTGGCGAGCGCGACGGAGACGCCGACTCGCCTTGACAGGTTTAACGCCGGTCGCACACCCACCGCGAACCCGATGTCGCCTCAGGACGCGTGCCACAGTGTCCCGCCGCGCTTCAGAACGCGCTCGTCCTCGCCCACAAAAGCGCCAACTCGTTCCTCGGGGGCCGCCCCGGTCGACCTCGTTGCTCTCCGTAAAGAGCGACGCGAGCCAGGGACCGCCCGCCATGCTGTCCGGCTATTGTCCGTTATTAGTGAGTGCTGGGGCGACGACACGCACAACTACTTTCGGTGGACGCTCAAGGACTCCCTTTTGCGTGGGGGCTGTGAAGAGCGCGAGCCCGGCGACGTCTGGGGAGACCTCCGCCGTGTTGTAGGTGACCTCTGGCCCGATCTTCAAGAGTGGATCATGCATCAAACCCCAACCGAGGAAGACGCCGTTTGGTTTGGCTGTGCAGGAAGCTGCAACCACGCCCATCATGAGTATGCGGACGACCCGCAGATCGACCGGGAGCAGTCTTCTCAAGAGCGAGTTGGGTTTTCTAGTGCGTCTACGAGATGGTGTACTAGTTTCGTCGCTGACATGTTTTGTGTTTGCAGTGTCCCCCGATGCCTTTGACGCAGCCCGCACGATAGTGCAAGAGCTCGCTGACCACGGCCATTCCTTCGACTGCCTCCTCAACGCCGACCTCAACCCGTTCTTCATGATCTATGCCTTTGCCCACTGCAACGTCCGCCTTCCGCGCAATTTCAGCCGGCAACTTTTCTGGAAACACCTCGACGCACTCGTCCGTTTCCAGCGCTGCCCAGGGCTCAAGTCCGCCCGCAGCAGAGGCCCCGCGACGGGGACGCGCCGCGTGGCCCCACAGATGCGGTCATTCCCGCGAGAAGACGACCCGGAGGACATCGTCGGCACGCTGCTCGCGCTCCGCAACACCGGCCGGCTCCCCGTCCCCCCGCCTCTCGCGCGCCGCACGCACGAGCTGCTCCTCGTCATCGACGGCGCCCGCTGGTCCGCCAGCTCCCCCTCCCTCGGCCGGTTCTCCTACGCGGCGGACGACCTGCCCGCCGCGGACGTCGCCCCCTTTGCGCTGCTCGACGCGCTCACGCGCTGGCTGCCCCACTGGCGCGCCGGCGCGCTCGAGGTCCGCACTAACGACGTCTGCGTCATGTGGGGCGTCCGCGGGGATGCGCGCTCCCGTGCGTGGGGGGCAGTGCGTGGGCTTTGTGCGCGGGGCGACGTCGCGCTGCGCCGCGCGGAGTTGATCGACCATCGGTCGGAAGACAACACGCGCACGAGTGCCCGCCGTGGAGCGGCAGTCCCATCTGGCCCCCTGCGCGATCCCGAGGTCGTTAGTGGTGCCGTGAAGGGACTCGCGGCACCGGGGCAGGAAAGCGGTACTGCTTATCGGGCTATGATGCGTCACCTGATGCTGTAAGGTGCGCAAGGGCGCGTCCACAATCCCTCGAGTGACGTTTGAGTCATTTTTACGATCTCCGTTATCTTTCATCGTATTTGTCATCCCCGGGTGGGGTGAAAAGGCCGCCATGTTCCTCGTCGAAAACAATACAATGTCTGGTTAAAAGTACACATATCACAGTTAAAATAGACAGAAAATACCGCTCTTTACACATACAGTAATACAGAATGTTTTGATTTCCAACGTCATTGGCCAGACTTGTTCTACGACTCCTCCACTATAACAAGGTATTGGAACCACTTGGACCGGAAAAACTGTCGGGGTTTGCCTTCGTGGTGGGCAAGGCTCAGGCCTTCGACTGGTGGAATTCCGCCAGTGGAACACTTGTTCTATGCAGTCTTCGCCGTCTGGTGTGCCAAGCGTGCAACCCAGTGCTCGATCGTCCATCTCCTGAGATTGTTGCCACGCTGCATATTCAAGGCTCTGTCTGGTCCACGCCCCCGTTCCAGATATCGTCTAGAAAAAGTTTCTTGATATCATCCTGGGTTCTCTATAGAACCGAGGAATTTCACTGGACGAAAGGTAGCAGTTTTGGGGGGTTTTCCCACCCTAATTTAGAAAGTTTGAGAATTTGAGACTTTGAGTGTTTGCACTGTTTTTCTCTATTTTAGGCTTCAAATCCCGATGCAAGTTTAGTGATATATTCAGTTGTGAGAACCCCGAAGGGGATAAGATGATGGAGGGAGCAAGGAAGCGTTAGCTCCTATTCGCTTTGCCTTACTTTACTTTACAATCGCGTCCGTAGCTTACTAATACAACTATCTCGGACTTCCGACTTCCGTTCCCGGTCCGATTCCCGGCTCGGATAGCCCCGGGATGTCTGCGTCCTAACACTCCCCTTCATGCCGGGGCTAAGCCCATCTCTTCAGCATGTCGCTTGTGCTTGGGGCGTGCAAGGGATTTTGTTAATACATCTGCAGTCTGCTCTGGGTCTCTGCAGCTTTCGACTCGTATCGTCCCTCTGTCAACTTGCTCGCGGATCCAATGCCACCTGGTTTCTATGTGCTTAGACCTTTTGTGGAACATTGGGTTCTGAGCCATCGCTATCGATCCATCGTTATCGCCTTCGATCAAACTGGGTTTCATCTGTCTGTAACCCAATTCGTCGAATAGGCTCCTTAACCAACACGCCTCTCGCCCCGCCTCCGACAGTGCCACATACTCGGCCTCTGTCGATGACAAGGCTATGGTTGACTGCTTCTTCGACATCCAGGTTATTGCGCCTCCTCCACACATGAAGACGTACCCGGTTGTCGATTTGAAGTCTCCCGCATTCCCATAAGCAGCGTCTGAGAAACCGCTGAAAAGGTTCGTGTCGTTATTTCTGTTTGGTAGCGCTGAATATGTTATCCCGTAGGATCGTGTCCCCGCAAGATATCTCAAGATGCGCTTCAGCATTCCCATATGCGCGAGGCTTGGGTTTGCTGTATACGATGCTAATCTATTCACAGCGAACGCAATATCCGGCTGCGTGGCATTCGCGAGGAATTGGAGCTCACCCATCACCTGGTTGTGCAGAAAATTGGAATGCTATTATAACTAGTTGTAATCACCAAAATATGTTGTAATATATATAAATTAAATACAACTGGCACACCTATATTATAACAGGTTTATCTCATCATTACACCCAAGGGCAGTGAATGCCACAACATGCTGGTAATGGGGTTACAAATGATATACAATCATGCTACAACAAGCCATAAGGACCGTAGTGACTTATTTATTACACTGGTACAATGAAGATATAATATAGATATAACCATGCTATGCCTGGGTTATGACAAATCATAAGGACCATGGTGACTTATTTGTGATGCTGGTATTGTGAAGATACAATCCAGATACAATTGGGTCATGACAAGTCATAGAAATCAATCAAAAATCTTCACTGTTTCAATATATTCATTATTATTCTTAGAGGAAAATAATATATAAATAATATATATTTTTAATGCTACTGCAGTCACAAAACAAATAGTAAAAGGATAGATAAATGAGATATGTAATCTGTGGCAACCGTGCTGCTGTCCCCACCCATTCTCCGCCACTGCTGCCCCCAGCGGCCACGGGCTTGCGTGGTGGCTGTGTCGTGCCGGTGCTGCCGTGCCAGCGAGGCGGCGTCGACGCGATAGTTGGGGGGAGTTGGGTGGGAGCGAGCCGGGTGGGGACGGCGTCTTCGGCGACAGGGCCACGTCGGCAATCGGGCCACCTAGTAGCGGGGGCGAGGGACGGCGACGACAGAACCATCAGAACGTGAGCCAGAGAGAGAGAGGGATTAAAAGATACGCACAAGATTGAGACGGAGACGGCGAGAACGGGCGAGTTAGGACGGGAGGCGGCGTCGACGTGGCGGTGGCAGCCACGGGCTTGCGTGGCGACTGCGTCGTGCCGATGCTGCCGTGCCGGTGGGGCACGTCGACGTGGGATCGGGTGAGTGGCGTCGACGTGGCGGTGGCGGTGGCGACCGTGTCGAGACGGCGCCGGTGCGGCGAGGTCGAGAAGGGCGGTGATGGTGGTGGGGTCGTAGTGTGTTGAAGTGGTGGTGGCGACCGCATCGAGGCAGCGGCTACGTGGCGGTGGCAGCCGTGTCGAGATGGCGGGGCGGGGTCGAACGAGGGCGTCGCGACCATGTTGAGGTGGCAGGGTCGGGTTGAGGGGCGGCGGGTGCGAATGCGGTAGTGTTGAGGCTGCGGCGAAGTCGTTCTGCTCGTGGGAGGGGTAGGCCCTGCACTGGTTGAGACGAGAAAAAAAAAAAAGAAAGTGGAAACTTATCCGAGTGTGGCCAAGTGCCACGAGACAGCGGTAACGGGAGGTGAAGAAGTTGGGTGCTCGCATGCCGCGAGGTCGAACGCAGGACGTCGCTCCGGTGATGACATGGCCGCCACGGCACTGCAGCCTGTGGGTATAGGTTAGAGACGAATGTGAAGAAAGAGAGAGAAAAAAAAGGAAATCGCGTCTTCGTTCGCGTCTTCGTATTTGCGTGAAGTGGGAAAGAGATCTCAAACAAGCCCAGAGTCAACAACGGCCAAGTGGCGCACATGCCACAAATTGAACTTCCGCCCGGAAGTCGCTCAGATCCCAAACACAATTTTGTCTAAGTCAATTTACATATGTCTGCACAAAATGACACATTTTCCTCTGATCATTCTGCCTCAAACAATTACAGAGTGTGGTGTAGATATGAAAAAGAAGCACCAATTATTACTAAAATAATCAAGAAAATACATAAGGAATTTAATTTAAATAGTATTTCTGCCTGGCAGCTGGTGCCAGCTAAGCTGATATGTCTGATATACCAGGAAATAAAATAGATGAAATTATGAAAATATTTAGGGAGCTAGATCATATCAGAAGCCAAGTGGTCCTCAAGTGATCTGATTAGCCATTCCTGAGTTATTTAATCATTCTCTAGTACTACTAGAGTACCACCTCATTATAACCCACCTGGGTGACATATAAGACTGGTAATGTCCTTGCTAGTGGAATTAGAGCCCCAGGCCCTACATGAGCACATTACAACTCCCTCCCAAGTGACTTATAAGAGACCAATAATAACCACACAAGTGGATTACAACCAAATTACAACCCTATTATGAGCACATTATAACCCCTCCAGAGTGACTTCTAGATATGGCATGGTCATGCATATTACAATTTATTTCAGTGATCATAGTAGAGTAACAGTAGAGTGACAATTGGGTTGTAACAAATGATATTTGGAGTGGATATTATAATTTGTACAAAGCAAGTATGATGTGGTAAGGGATATTGTGACAATATCGTAAATATTGTAATGGTTCTAAGATCCATCATAACATCTGTAACTTGTTACATCTAGTTATAATTTCTTGGGGGACCAGGTGATGCCGAGCAAGCGTGCGTACGGATTACTTCTGTTCCCGTCGCCCGGCTCAGTGTTCGCTTCCAATCTTACATTTGGGTCGAGCGGTGTCTTTACTGGGTTAGCGCGATCCATCCCTTCCCTCTTCAGGATTGACTCAATATATCTCTCCTGAGAGATGGTTATGGAATGATTCCGACGGGTGACCTCGATGCCAACGATTTTGGCTGGTTCGCCCAAGTCGGTGACTTCCCATTCGGAACGTAAGTCCGCCTTCATCGATCCCATCAATTCCTCTGTCGTCGCGAACAGTAACAGGTCGTCGACCCAGACTGTTATTATTTCTAGGTCGCTCCCGCTCCTCCGCACGTATGCACACGGATCCGCCATCAAACGCTGGAAGTCATGCTTCTTTAACTTGTCGTCAAGTTCCCTGTTCCATTCGCGTCCGGACTGCTTTAGTCCATACAGGGTTTTTACGAGTAAGCAGACTTTCCCGCTCCCGTCTTCGTATCCTTCAGGTTGACGCATATATACTTTCTCTTTTAAGGTACCGTTTAAGTAAGCTCCCTTCACATCCATTTGCTGGATCGTGAAGTCTTTGATGGCTCCGAGCACTAGGATCGCTCGCAGCGTCTCTAGCCTCACAACGGGAGAGAAAGTATCCAGGTAATCATGTCCCGGTCTCTGCGCACATCCCTTTGCTACTAGTCTCCCCTTGTACTTTAGGAGCTCGCCGTATTTATCAAATTTCTTTATGAATACCCATTTGTTCGAAATGGGAATCGCATCTGGAGGTTTCTCGACTAACTTCCATGTTCCCATTTCGTGGAGTTGATCGAGTTCAGCCTTTACTGCACGCTCCCACTCTGGCCATTCGGGGGATCGCCTAGCCTCTTCTAGGGACTTAGGTTCGTCTCCTCCGAAAGTTTTCTCAATGTTGACGGCATTTACTGCGCCATTTGCGTAGGGGTCATTTAGGTAACGGTAATTCACGCGTTTTCCATGTGTCCACCTTCCCTCATCCTCCACGTCTCGTTTTCTCTTTAGACTATCACTGCCCGACTCGCTCTTTGACGTTCCCGCACTCTTTCCTTCCTGGCTCTGTGGCTCAGGGTTGTTAGGGTACGTTGTGTCCTTTGGCTCGTCTCTTGGTCGTCCGCCTGTAGACAGCGTGCCTCCCCTTAACTCCCCTTCACGCGGTGTATCAGGTGCGACCTGGATACCCTCGGAAGGTGTCTCCTCTTCGGGAAGGGTTAGAAAACGGAAGTTTCGAGAGGTGAGTACCTTTCTCGACTCTGCTTTATAATATTTCACAGCGTTCGCTCCTTCGTCGAACCCAACGTATAGCTGGCGTTTAGACTTTGGGAGCATTTTGCGCTGTTGTTGTGGTCCTTGGAGGAGTACCCACACGGGCGCCCCAAATTCTCTGAGGTACGCCACGTTTGGTCTCTTATTCATCCACTTTTCATACGGTGTACTGTCCGTTAACGTCGTCGTATATGATCGGTTCCGCAGATATGCGGCGTGACTAACAGCATATTCCCATAGATATTCTGGTACGTGCTGTGCCACAATCATTGCTCGCGCCAATTCTACCAATGTTCGGTTGGCACGTTCTGCCACCCCGTTTTGTGAAGGTGAATAAGGTGCGGTCATCTGTACCTCTATGCCGTGCTCATGGCACCATTTCTGTAGGTTTTCATTGACAAATTCCCTTCCGCGGTCTACTCGTATGGCTCGCGGAGTCTTTCCTTGGGCGGTGAGGTGCGTCAGATAATCTTTTACCATCTGCGTAGCCTCATCCTTTTCCTTTAAGAAGTTTATTGTGAGGTGACGTGCGGCGTCATCCATCATCAATATATAATACTGATTTCCGTTGATAGAAACGACGTCATACTTTCCCCATAGGTCCATGTGTGTTAGTTCCCCAGGTTCTGTATGCTTCACCGTTTTCTTATCGAACGGTTCTACAGCAAGTTTGGCCTCGGTACACGCTGCGCAGTCTGGTTTTGGAGACTTTACGTCTACTCGAAAGCCGTCGACTAGATTTTTGTCTAAGAGGTTTTGCAAGCCCCCATAGCTGACATGTCCGAACCTCTTATGCCATGTTTCCCAGGTCGTATTGGTGTCGCTGGCCATGAAGGTCGCTGGCGCCGCCACTTCCTGGGTGGTCATCGTATCGCGGATTCGGAGATTCATCCGATATAGGTTATTTTGTATTTTCTTCCCTTCCGCGACGATGATACCGTGCTTTGTTAATAGTCTTAGCACGCCCCTTATACAGTTATAGCTTCGCCCCTCACTGTCCCATCTCCCAAGAGATAACAAGTTATTCTTGTTCCCCGGGATATATAGGATGTCGGTGAGTCGCAAGACGTGATTGCGCCCATTTCTTACGGATAGTAGTTCAATCGTTCCGCGTCCTTCAACGCTTATACGTGTACCTCCCACTCCTGCCACGGTCTTACCGGGTGCAGGCTCCAAATGTGTAAACATATCTTTCCGGTTTGCGACGTGCGAACTCGTCGCACTGTCAGCCAACCATTCATAATGATGAAGTTGCTCATCAATTGGCCCCATGAAACAATCCTCAGTATCAACATCGAAACGTTGACTCTCGATAATTGGTTCCTCGGTCGACGGCGGATCATAGAAGGTCAGCGGCAAGTCCTCATCGTTATACGCGAGTGGCTCGTCGCTCTCCATCTGCTCGTCGATTACATTGGCGATGTGAGGTTGAGTCTCTTCGCCTTTTATGTCGGGAGGCAATCCCACATTTACTTCGATCGGGTGGCTAGCTCCCCATGACTCTTGGCTCATATGACTTTCGTGTTCATCTGCAACGTTGATACGTTCCGTTTTGACTTTCTTCGGTGGCGCCATATTCTCTTCGTCGCCTTTCCGCTTCTGATTACCTTTACTCCAACAGTCTTTCTTTACATGTCCCCACTTCCCGCATAGGTCACAACGCGGCTTGCCGAGATGACGGCAATCTTGCGTGTTATGATTGGACTTTTTGCAGTTGTTGCAATATAAGTTTTGATTCGCGCGTGCATTCGTCGTCGTCGGAGCGAGCCGACTAGCGAGATTGCGTCGTCCGCGAGTACTTGCCTGATTGACTGTATCAGATCGATCAGCTCGGAGTTGACGGTGTTTATATTCCTCCATGAGGATGCCGATAAACTCCTGAGACTGTCTGGGATCATAAGCGGGGGTCCCTTTCTTTCCGCTAATGAAAGGCTGTGTGAACGCGTCCCACGAGGACGGCAAAGATGAAGATATGATAACTTTGAATAGGGGATCAGAGATACGATAGTCGTCGTCTCCGTACGCGTTTATCTTTTCCCAAGATATTTTTAGTTTGTTGAGATGCTCGATGACATCTGATCCATCCTCGGCGACTGTGTGAAAGAGGGCCCGGATCGTCGCTATTATCGTTTCGGGTCCCTTGGCCTCATGAACTGCTATGAGGCTTGCCCACATCTCGCTCGCATTATGGTATTTCATCATGTTTACCATCTGCGACTCGGTAACGTTGTTTACGATTACCGCTTGGGCGAACTTGTCATTGTATGTCCAGTTCGCGGCGCTCACGGGATCTCTCGGGCATAGGATGAGGCCATCTAAGTAGCCTTCGAGCTCGTATAGATCCAGCATGCGCCTGATGCGCTCCCGCCAGAGGTTCCAATTGTCCCCATTTAGTGGGTCACCGAACCTCTGCATCGCCGCGGTCTCGGGACTTTTTATCTTCTGGATGCTCACTCCACTCGGACCATTCCGGGTGTGAGAATCATCCGGAACATTGTCGAGGGTCGCGGCTGCACTCGCACTAGTATTCGCCTCAGACATGGTGGATAGGGGTAGTGTGGATTCGCGAGATTCGCGAAGTAGTCAAGTCTTAGTTTGCTATTTACTCCCAAGATGTTCTTCTGCCCTTAGTTAAGGGCAGGGCCCATAACCTTTAGTGATATATTCAGTTGTGAGAACCCCGAAGGGGATAAGATGATGGAGGGAGCAAGGAAGCGTTAGCTCCTATTCGCTTTGCCTTACTTTACTTTACAATCGCGTCCGTAGCTTACTAATACAACTATCTCGGACTTCCGACTTCCGTTCCCGGTCCGATTCCCGGCTCGGATAGCCCCGGGATGTCTGCGTCCTAACAGCAAGCATGATCGCCCACATTGTGTTCGAACCACCAATAGCCTCAGACTCGGTTGTGACTTTATTTGTCGACAAAGCATCACCAACTCGTATAAAGAGAGGACGACAAGAGTTAGGTTCTGATTACACAAGCCAGTCTGCCGACGACGATGCGACCGCGGTTTGTGTCGCTACGTTACGCCCCTAGCCGTCGTTCCACGACACCATCTGCTTTCTAGAGGCAACCTCGCAGTACTAAGCAGCGACAATCCCCCATTAGATTAGGTTGCCGTCATCATGACTATCGTACTGATCTTCGCATCTGCACTTGTTGCCTTCCTTTTTTGGAAGTTGGAAAGGAAACGTTCACTTCCTAGTTCCATAGCAGGTCCAAAGAAGGAGCACTGGCTCAAGGGTTAGTACACCTGATTCTATCCGGGCACTACGAACGCCCACCGCCCACAGGAAACCTTCATCGAATATTCCAGGATGGGTTAGAATACAATCTGCGGCTCACTCAGAAATACGGGGGCGTGGTGAAGATTCATACCTTGTTGGGGGTGAGTCCTTGTAACCTCGAATCCCACTGCAATGTGGCATAAATGTATTACTTTCTAGGGTCAACAGTTATACGTCTCTGATCCGTTAGCTCTTCATCATATCGTTGTGAAAGAGCAGCATATTTTTACAGAGACGGACATGTTCATCATGTGCGTACGCTGTCGCTAATTGGACTGCTAGCTTGAACTGTTGGTGCAGGGGAAACAAGCTTATGTTTGGCGAAGGACTGATTTCGACCCTTGGTATGTTTTTATCCCTCCCGATGGAATAATAGTTGTTCAATTCTCCATGAAGGTGAACAGCACCGAAAGCAGCGCAAGATACTCAATCCTGTCTTCTCGCGTGCCAACATGCGGGAGCTGCTGCCCGTCATTCAACCCATAGCCTCCAAGATCCGTTCTGTGCTCCTTTCACAGTTGCCAGACGACGGTGGTAAGCGAGCCGGTGACGTTTCCTGGCCGCAAAAGTGTCTTAATTGTCCCACTCAGGATCACGGGAGATCGACGTTCTGCCTTGGATGTCGCGGGGAGCCTTGGACTATATATCGCAGGGTTGTTTAGGCTATAGTTTCAATGCGCTTGAGCCCACTCAAAGCCACAACTTCGCAGAAGCCATCAGAAGCCTCGCGTAAGTTGATGCGTCCCATTGGTGGTCGGTCTGTTCTCACCCAAGCAGCCCAACAGCGCTGAAGCTGATTTTTCTGCGCCCGTTTACACCCTTCATTGTTCGCAACATCTCGTTGTACTGGCGAAACAAGTTGGTGGATTGGCTCCCAATCAAGGCCTTGCGAGATCTCCGTCGTATCGTCCGTGTCATGGATGGGGCTAGCAACGCCATTTTATTCGAGAAGAAGGCGGAGCTGGAGGGGGGTTCGACGACTGATGGTACTTGCACCACCAAAAGCGAGGGAAATTTGGGCGACCACATGAAGAGAAAAGACATCATGACTATCCTGCGTGCGTCCAATTTGTTCGAGTGATTGACAGACCTTCCACTCGTTACGTGATTTTAGTCAGGGCAAATGCCTCATCTGATCCTGCGGAGCGATTGACGGAGGCAGAGCTGATCGGCCAAATGAAGTGTGTTCTTCGTCAGCGATGATGATTGACCGTTGATGTCAGCACAGCACCGTCATTGTTGGAGGAGTTGAGACCCCTGCTCTTGCCGGCTCGCGTCTCCTCCATGCCCTGGCTTCCAGACCCACTGCACAAGCCCGGCTGCGCAGCGAGTTACGGCGGGCTAAATTGGACCACGCGGCCTCGCAGGACATCCCGATCGATGGCAGCAGCTGGAGCGACATTGAGCTTCCGTATGACATTTTGATGTCCCTTCCATATCTGGACGCGGTGGTCCGTGAGACGCTGCGCGTGTACCCGCCAACGTCGCTTCTCGGCAGGACGTGCGTGCGCTCTCTCAGCTTGTGCCATGTACGGGGCCCGCTGACCTTTATTTTACTTGTAGAGCACGGCAGACAACGACCCTCCCTCTGCGGTTTCCTGTCTTCTCTTCAACGGGCGAGGAGGTCACATCCGTCGTTGTCCCAGAAGGTACGACAGTGATCATCTCCATCCTCGCGGCGAACCACAATAAGGCGGTGTGGGGGGATGACGCTTCGGAATGGCGGCCTGAGCGCTGGTTGAATGCATCTGGCCAACGCGCCTGGCCCGGCCAGGGTCAGGAGCTTGACGGTACGCTTGGTGATAGCGCTGAGGGATCGACGAATACGCCCGGAAATCGGGGTGGCGTCAAGTATCCCGGCGTATATGCGTCGATGTCAGCATTTACGTTCCGAATTCCGTCCTGGTCCTGCTGACATACTGGGTTCCAGGATGACGTTCCTCGGTGGTGGCCGAGCATGCATGTGCGTCGTCCTTTCCTAGATAGAATGCAGGACTAACCCGAACAGTAGTGGGTTCAAATTCGCGGAGATGGAGATCAGTACGCACTCTTTCTTGCGTTTTCCCCACTTGGTTGTACTCATTGCAGTACGTTAGAGCAAATCATCGCAACCCTAATTTCGAACATGCATTTCTCACTGCCGTCGGCGACAGATGAGCATGGAAATAGAAAGGAGATATACTGGATGATGAATGGTCTGCAAGTACCGGTCGTGCGAGCGCCATTTGGGGATGGGAAGACATCACAGGTTCCCCTGGACGTCCGGACGGTGCGCGAAGAAGACTTTTCCTCCCAAGACTGACTGCGAGGGTGACCTGATACTCAAGTTCGCGACGAGGAATTGTTACGCTCGGGGCTGACCTCTTGTATGACTCGACTCTCGTAGTACTTAACGACAATCTGTAACCCACTAAGAGCCCTAAGCTCGACATATTGTATTCGACTGCAGTAGCTGTCTCGTATACATCTCTTTGGCTTCACGAACCCTCTCGTCTCGCTCGATTCCCTTCTCGTCTTGCCGCCCGTTGTCGGCAATCGCCTTTGAACATTCGAACTCCAAACGAATCTCCGAGTCGTACCTATGCAAAAATCGACTTTTCATTTTCTGTAGCTTCAACAACACATTGTAGCTACTTCATATTGTACATACTAATAGAAGAATAAATACGCTATTCAATATTGATTTTTGCTTATTTCTTTGGCCTCCAGGGAGCACAACCGACTTCACCCCTCGATGCAAATTCGATCACGCAGTATCACTCTACTGGCCCCTCAAGAGGAGTTTACCTTCTACAACTCTATCGCATACACGACATCACCCCAAATTTATCGTGGGTGTTCTCATTAGTCTATTCTAACACTCTATTCCAACAGATCTGCGTGGCATTTACCAAGATCGTTGAGATCTGGTGGTCTGGGCCTTTACTTTTCACAACTCCCCTCCCTTCTTTGTCGCACTGTAGTCGAAATTCTCAATATATGATTATTTTTTGTTATGATCTCATATCTATAGATCCTACTATACCTACTGTATTTGTTTTGGGCAGAAAGGACCACGGGAAGAGGGTGATCTGAGGCCATATTTAAAATTTGCATCCTCATGACCTTAGTATTGCACGTAACAGGAGTCATTTCACTGGATGAAAGTAGTTCCCGTGCCTTTCGTCCCAAGTTACCTCTTTCTGGACTTATTGCGCCATTTTTTCTTAAAACTTTTATGCCGCAACATTAGCCGACACAGAGTCCGAGTCATGGTTGGGAACAAAGGAGTGAGAGAAATGCGCAAACACGCCACAGCAAGCGCCACAGCCGCAAGAGGATCATGAGCTTGAAACGATGCAATGGCCATAGGGCAAGAAAGTGGGCGAGGTATAATAAGGTCATGTGCGCTCCAAGGAGTCGAAAAGCGTGAAAGGGTGGTTGGTGCCAGGGGAGCGCATCCACCAGGATTGACGAAGGAATGAGAGCACGGAGAAGCCCTTGTGGTAGGAGCGCAGCGGGGGCAGTGTAGAAAGACGCCATAAGGGATGTATGTTCACTGGTAAACGCATGGCAGGTGATTGATTAGACGAATCCGCGGAACTGCCGACTCGGATGGGAATCAAATGGGAACGTCTTGGCCGCAGCTCGGCCGCCTGCATTCACAGCTGGTGGGTGATTCGGTATAACAGATGTATAACACGCTCGGGTCCGCGTAGCTGGTCTCGTCGGGGGCGAATATTGCGCCTAGTAAACAGTGTCAAGGTGCGATTGCGAAAAATGACCTGGGCTGTCCAATTGACGAACGTCTACCGTCTCTCCCAAGAATGCTCCCCACGTTCCGAGGAGTTTCATTTACTTGGAAAAAATATCACGAGACCACGCTTCCCCTTCGGCGGCGAATTACCCGACCTGCGGCAGGGAAAAGATCCATTAGCATTTACTGCAAGTTTACGACTGAGATCCACATCAAGGCTAGGAATTACGCAATTACGGATGAACTGATGGTCTGAGTAGGCTTTCGCGTAGTAACTGATGGATGCCGGGTCTCGAAAGTCGGACTGACACTGACAAACATTGATTCATTGACTGGTGCCATATGGTGCCATATTACTTCTTTTTTTTTTGGTAGTAACTACTAGCAAATGCTGTAGCCGGGCCGGAGCCCGGGTGTGCCGAAATTTACTTGGAAATTTATCTTGAAATTTATGCACACCCCTGGCGTTGGGGGGTAGAGCAGAGCTCGGGGCAAGGCTCGACGGGAAGGCGCGGTGCGCTCTCCTACTCACTAAAACTTCACGGTTGTAGATCCAATATTGTGGAGGGGTGGAGGGGTCCAGGTCGTTCGCTTGCCTCGCTGACGTGTCTATTTGGGATTTATTTGGCTGACTTATGGTCGTATTTGGTGCAGTTGTATGGTTGAGGAGGGGCCCATTGTTCAATGTTCAACGTTCAACGTTCAGCGTTCACCGGGTAAGCTATTATGCATTATGCCTGGTGGGGCATCTTTCAGTACGAGTGGGTTTTACTGGTGTTTAACGTGTAAAGGTACATCCCGTCCTTGCCCGGGTATGGGAAAAACCGGCCATGGTGGTGGTTGCGGTTCACGGAGCCCCCGCCGTGGGTTGGGGTGCACCGTCTGCGGTCTGACGCTTTCGGAAAAGTAGATACGCATCTGGGTCCCGGAATGTCTTCCTGTTAATGGACCCGCCATCTTCGAAGGCGATACGAATAGGCTTTGTGTTTTCCGAGGACATTGACATTCCCGAAGAAAAGCTCGGAGCGTCGCTGCCGACGTTGTACAACACCCTTGATCCCCGAAGGGACCTGGCTCACTTGGGGCTGGGTAGCAATTGGCCCACATGGATGGAGGTGACCAGATATACTCTCGGGGATCTCTTTGAATGATGTAGGGACTGCTTGCTTGGAAGACCTTCCGGAAACTCGTAACTTACTATAAGACGAGCTGCATGACGGCACGGAATACGACCCATCCCTTGACCGCTCCCGTGAATGACTGCGTGTGATGTACATACCAAGGCACAAGTGCGAGCTGATGTAAGCCCGTCCTTCCACAGCTGAGCAAGCTGAGATCCTATAGCGTCTGCTTGGGAGCTAGTGGTACCTTTCGAGGTTTAAACTGATTGCGGATCCGCCCGAACTCTATCAGCCAGACACGAGTTGTGCCTAGGTCTGCCACGATCAACCTTGCGATCAGCGCTCAGCAGTCAGCAGTCACGCGATCATGTTCAGAGGGCTATAGGCTATATGTTCCTGGACCGGCTTCCAACAGGTGGACACCTGCCAGGGTGAGAGGCTCTTGGCGGGACAGCGAGTTATCGCGACAGGGCTCCGCAGGCGCACAATATCTCCATAAGGACAGGACGTGAAGAGCCAATGATCCTCGGCCCTCCAAATAGAGCCTGCTCGGTAACCTTGCTTCCGGCTCAGGGCAGGGTGTGAGCCGGTGTGGCACTTGTTTATATCTTATCTTCCTTACAATTTTTTTTTTTTTTGCTTTTCAAACAACTTGAAGAACATGAAATCTTCGGGAAGCTCTGTGGGGTCTCAGATCCGTTAGGCTTAATAACTTGCTCGTACATAGAACCTACTCAGAGCGTATTATTGTCTTCGCTGTCGGCTGACAATAGTCCGGAACCTGGCACTAAGCGTGCTTCAAAGCAGGGCCGATGTGGGCCCGTTACTGTTCGGGTGTTCGTGACCGACGAACCCTCCGTGCCGTGATACAGTGCGCTGGACAAGGGCAGAATACCATGTCTGGGTTACTCGGAGTTGTTGCACACCGCACCAGTGCAGACGGGTTTCACATGTTCGACCGGGATCGATGTGAACATCTGTAACGACGTCACCGATACCACGCAACGGATGGAAGTCAGACGGAGCGTGAAACGCCGACGCAGGATCGTAGATCAAGCAAGATGTCCTAGCATAGTGACATCTGGCTGAGTGGTCCGAGACGAGAATAATCAAGTTCGAGGGTCCCATGAAGATTAACGATAGAACAGTACACCGATATACTCAACACATTATATGCGGAATGATCCTATGGTTCGTCGTCGTCGCCACTGGCGTCGCCCGGGTCATCATCGTCTTTGGCATCCAGGCCTCCAGACCACTCGCGCTCCCACAAGGAGACTTCTCCTGGTGGCCGTGCAAGGCCAAGCGCGGGGTGTCCGGGGGGAAGCATAGCCCGCGCTCGCTGTAGTCGGTCGATAAAATGTTGACGTTGTGCTAATAATTGTTGGATGTGTTCCACAGCTGCAGCCAGGTGAGCACAGGAAAACGCACGAAAAGCAGGGGCTTACTCTTTGCGAGCACAATATTCTCGCTGCGCGGACCAGCACGGCCATCGATCTTCTCCCCGTCATCACCGACTCGGCCCCGTGCACGGCGCTTCTTCCCTCCAGGACCGGCCCCACTACTCGCCTCTTCTTCGGCACGAATTGCCTCGCGCAGCGCGGGGATGGTCTCACAAAGGGCCTCGTACCCACGACGGATGTTTGCTCGTCGCTTCTGCTCCGATTGTATGTGATTTGCTTTCTTCTGAGAAGCGGTGAGAAGGGCGGGTTTGCTGCCGGGAAGGGCCTGTGAGGGTGTAGATGCGCTTGCACGCGAGGGAGAAGGCCTTATTCGTTTGTGTGAGGCACTGCTAGAACTGGACTCCTCAGACAGCGAACGCTTCGAGGGGTGGTGACGTGATGGCCCGGCAATGTTAGTTGCGGAGGAAGAGGAGGAAGATGCTGAAGTTGAAGGTCTGTGAAGCCGTGAAGGTGGAGCGCGAGGGTGCATTGAAGGTTGGGTGTTGTTCACGATGCCCTGCAGATGGTCGAAGTCGTGTCGCTGTTTAGACACGTCCTGGGGGAGGGACGGATGAGACCCGAAAGTAGGGCCAGGAAGCCGTAGTGGCTTGAAGAATGCGAGATCTTTGAGTTCGGCACCCTCCCAAGCGCTTGAGGAGGGAGGAAGAGCCGGTGGAAGGGTGATCAAATCTTTGGTCGCCTTTGCGAGAGCCTCTTTCGCAGGGCCGGCGTGGGGTACGGGTACGCCTATCTCATCGGAGAGAGTGGTCCAATCTGCAGAAGCGACGAGAGAATCGACAATGGAATAGTCATAATCTATGGATGAAAGAAAGGATTGAAAAGCATGAGATTCCGATGGAGTGAGCAAAGACATTTGAACGTTTGCACATGGACGAGTCCAGTCCGAGCAACTGAGCAGTGGGGAAACCACCAATATTCTGCCTCTCATGTGATATTCGATTCCATTTTTGTTTGCTCTTGTTGACCCATCCATACTTTACGTCATCATTCTCCTCTAAATCTGTCCTACTCTTCCCGACCTGGCCCTTGCCCTTGCCCATGTGTTCACCCGTTGCCAGACCTAGTCACTTTCACTGTTCATTTCCGTATATGTAATATGCCTCTATATCGTTACACCCCTAGTATAATAGTTAAAGTTTGTGAACACGAGGCCAAGAAGCTTAGTCGCTACAAGAACCACTCCATCGATCAAAAGTTGGCATGTCTGTTGCCGCGCAGGCTGCATCATCCCCCACTGCTCGCAACCGCATGGCACTCTCCCGCGCTTGTACGATCTTCCTTGTGCGACCCTTCTGCGCTTCGATTTTTGCTTCCGGTGTACAGAAAATTGGCGCCGAGGGCGGATCACGAACTCGCGTCGCGACCAAAGTCTCAAGTAGAGGAGCAGGGATGCAGTCCCCGTCAAGTACATCAGGTGTCTCTCCTCCGAGCCTTCTCTCCAAAACTCGTTTCCAATCTGGTGGAGACAGGTGTGTTACGGGGTCCTCCAGAGGACTTCTCTTGCGTGATGTGTGCCACGTGTGGGTATTCTCCTCCACGACGAATGCCTGCTTGCTGCGCATCTCCGAGTATAGCGACCCAGGATTATACAACCCTCCGGTGTAACCGTGTGACCCACAACCCGCCAGAATGGCCCGGTAGGTGGAAAGGACTACAACCTCGAGATCGCAAAGATTTCCTTTCGCGAACGGCACATCGGATAGAACGACGTCCATCAGTGGTAGTGCGAGGCCACTCCCTTCCGAGAACCGGTTATACTGGCCCTGCGCGTGTCTATCCACGCTTGCATGGTGGGGAGGGGAATAGGAATAAACTGCAGTAAACTCGAATCCACAGCGGGCGGCGAGAGTAAGGAGCACTTCGACCACAGGGAATTCTGCCGATGCGTCGGTGAAATCGTTGAGGGCCCAAACCAGGCGTTGGTTCGACAAGCTCACACGAACTGTGCGGCCACGCCAACTAAGACCCCAGCAACACGTTGCGTCGAGAAGTGCATAGGCCTCGCGTGACGACACAAAGGCGAGATCGGAGGGCTGGCGTCTCAGCCCGAACCAATGATGACTAACCATGCCTCCATTCCAACTGCACATTTCACCTGCAGTTCCGCGGTCAGTGGTAGCCAAGGTCAATTGGATTGATGGAAGTTCCGAAAGAGGGCGCTTTGGTTCCGGGAAGGATGATGAATGGAAGGTCTGTGTATGATGGTGGGAACAGTAGAGTCGCTGGAGCACGCCATCGGGGTCTTCCGTGACATTGGCCATATACTCTGGGGGAATCGTGGATCCACTGAGCACGGGAGGAAGTATGTCAGCGTCACCAACTAGATTCGCCGTCCGCCTGAGTTGGAGAAGCTGTTCGATGTGGCGCCACAAGAACCACTTGTCGAAATCATCGGGTAAGGGTACATCAAGGTCCATTGCAGCGTACATCACCACGTAGGGGCTGAGCTTGAGGTGGAGCACGCCTTTGAGACAGCCAGATACGATGTAATATTGAGAGAGGAGACTCTTCGCCATCCTGAATTTTTCTTGTGACACTAAAACGAGAAGTATTGGAGGACCACATAACAAATAGTACTTGTGAAATGCTCACTATTCAAACCCAACCGGTGTGAACTAATGCAAGTAGCGTCGTGCGGTGGAAGCGGGGGTTTGATATCGAAATCCGACAGCGTGAGAGATAAATATTTTGCAAGGGTCTGTGATCTCTTCGGGAAATGTTCGTATAAAACCTTTTCTACTGGGTCGAGGTGCTTAGAAATAAGGCAAGAGACAAGAAACCTGAGAAAAGGCGGTGGGTTTGGTGCGCTAGTCTGGCCAGCCGGTGACTGCATGAAAGTTGGCGTAGATTGACGTATGGTCATTTGAGGAGTGACGAATTGGATCAAGGGTCGTGAGGAATGATCCTCTGACGAGCTTTTATCCTACATCATTCTAGAGGCTGTCCAAGCTCAAGCTCGGAGCTCGCTATGTGGCATGAATGTGGACAAAAGATACCCCAGGGACCGTAAATCACGTGTTTCTCAACGAGAAGAACACGAGCTTAATAGAAGCATTAAAGGGACACTTTGGTGGAAGAGTTGCGGTAAAACAGTCGAAAACGGGACAATTGATTGATGAAAAGGGGCGACACGTGACCAAGATGAAGAAGGTCTCTCGGGTCCCCGCCATGGCCCACGCATGCAACACGCTTTGTTTGATGATCGGAGTCAAACCACACACCAGTAGCAGTAAAAAGCGAACGTGTTGGCCACGCTAAATATCCATACGACAAACCACGTCTCGGTGAAATTGCGTCTGAAGAAGATTTTGGTGCAATATCGGTTTTCAGCCTTGTTTTCAGCCCTTGGATTGTGACGAACGATTATGATGAACGACTAAGTGTATAAGCCACAGAGAAGGAATCACATGTGTTGTGAAGGTAGGGCATCCTCAGAAAACCGCGAGAGGGGGAACTAGCAAGAGTGAGATCGAGGAAGATCGCAAAAAACACTGCGGTGGTGCGTGGGGATGTCACTTGGTCAACCCTGGGTTCGCACGACCGTGAACCCAGGACATTGGTGCGTTTCAAGTTTGATTGGGCCTTGGACCAAGTAAAATTCGTAATTTTTCTTTTGGATTCTTGAGGTAGGTCATCACTAGTTCGTCAGGTTTGATAAGTTGTGTGCATTGACATTGAGCGCTTTGAGCGTTGAGTACGTTGAGTCGTTGAGTCGAAGCGCTGGTCACGGAGACAAAAGGCCATTCAATTACGCCCCCTCTCCCATTACCTGTGTGTCAATGACTTTTGACGAGTCACGTTGTCCCATAAGGTAGTCATAAGGTGTCCACAAGCTATGGTGCGGTCGGTCCGGTTCAGGGCCTTGGCGGCTTGTCAACAAAATGCGCTTTCGCTTTTCTACAACTCTATGGTCGTGGTCACAAAAACTGCCATTTCCACATATTAAAGTACAGCTGTGCCAGTCCTCTCTCAAGTTCATTCCATAGCGGGAACTCAAGGGCTCGTAACAATGGCGTTGTTCGTGTCTTATACGCTCGAATCACGTTCCACTATCAACCCGAAGACTCAATCAACCGTCGAGACGCGTTCCTTGAAAAACTGCTCCATGATCTCTAGTTCATCTCCAATCCTACACCCCACTTCGCCATCACCAATCTTGTTGTTTACATGTGAGGGTTGACTTTTGATGACCGGATGGCATTGGAACCACGCGTGCTCATTCACGCCCATTAGTAACAGCGAAGAAACCATGAGGTGACCGTGATGCAGGGTTGGCAGCAGCTAGAAGACACAAGGTCAGTTTGTGACGAGAAGTGTAAAACTAACAGATGCAAACCTTTGGCTTGAAGCTCTTTGGAGATGGGCACTGCTGTACACAGAATGGCGACGAACAGAATTATAAGCAGTGTGGTAGAAGTGTGCATCTGTCTCTAGTGGTTGCTCTATCCAAAGAGCAGATTTCGCTTTTATAGCCACAGCAGAGACTTCGTTTTACCTCACGCTGTGCCGAAAATTGCGGGATCAGCGCATTCATCATCTAACCCCCCGCAATCACCCCAAGGGTCAGACGGGATGTACTGAAGGTTTGATCCACATTATACGGCTAGATTGACTCTCACGTGTCGTTCACATCATTATTTCCACCGATAAAACCTAGCTCACCCACTGGCAGTTCTGAGCAAGGTGACCTATCACACTAATATCACATTTATGTTTTAAAAATGAAGCCTTTTCTTCAGCAAGGGCCTGTGGTAGAGTCTGCATTCGTAAACAACCACCATTAAGCCTGGGTGTTACAACGCCGAGGAACACAGCCCAAATGAACCGGTGAACTTGTGCACTGCTTTCGTGTCCGCGGATGGCGGCGGCGGAAACGCTTTCATGGCGGAGCCCCAGTTGTTGTCCTTCGCGTGCAGGTCCTCTCCTGTCAGGACCTAGAATCCAAGGACCGCAACGGCGATTGTAGTCCGTGCGTTTCACTGTACCCCTCTTTATCTGAGGTCTATCCAGTACACGTTTCGAGCACTAGTGTGCGAATGTACCCTCGGTCCTTTCTACGCAGCTAACGATGCGACGTTCAATTCCCCGATTTACATGTCTACGGACAAGCTGGGCGTGCTAGAGTTCGTCGTCTGGGATGGACCTCTAACGCACTGATCAACCATTCTCGTCTGAGTCTTGTTTCGGCACCACCGGTACGTATCCGTGACTTCCCGAGTGTCATATAGTTTACGGCGTGGCGCCGTTACTACAGACACAAGGTATTGGCACAATTCGCTTCAATCTGAATGGGCCGGGGTATGAGGATGACAGGCTTGGTTCTAACGAGGCAGACGGCTAAAACGGCTCGGCTTCGGATGAAGGCGAGGGGTGCCGAAGACTGTTACACCAGAGGACTGCGGCGGCATCCGATTTGACAGGCAGTACTGTACGAACCACGGCGCCGTCTGTCCAATAGTTCGGGCTTGCTGCCAACGAAGCAGCGTGAGACTCGAAGCATACTCCAACAATCACATTCCGGCGAGCGTCGTGCGAGGCCAACAATCACTGATGCACCTGTGCGCAGAGCCAAATATAAGCCATACGGTGGCTCTGCTGCAGCGGCTACTATCTCAGTTACCCGAACAGTACGACGGACGACGGACGTACGATCATGCGCTTCGAGCCCAAATGCTCTACTCACTCGGCTCGGCGTTATCCACCGAAACGATCGACCCGTTCTTCACGCGCTGGAACAAAAATCCCCAGACGGACGAGTTCACGTATCCCGAGGCAATCCGGTGCCTCAAAATAGAGACCTGCAGACCCACGTCCGAAAAGAAGCGCATATACAGGTCGGACAGCGACGTTTCGCGAGCACGAGCACGAGGTCGGAACAGGCACGGACACGACCCCCAGACGCCGAACCTTCACGTCCCTGGCACCTAAACCCACTCATGCGCCTCGACACGCCGAGCTTCTCTGCCCCGCGCATCGACAACGTCACGCTGTCAGTGCAATGGCGGTCGCAGACCGAGCACGTGACGGGGTTGTTGCACGGAAACGATGCCGCTGCTGGGCCGAGGAGCGGCGACGAAGGGTTCGAGCGCGTGATCAACACCAAGAATTTCCTTCGCGCATGAACGCCAAGGCGGAGCGCTAAATTATCGCGCACCTCGTGGTATGCGCAAGCCAGGGCTGGGTCGTTGCTGCAATCCATGCACAGCGCAAGTGGTACACGAACGTCCCGTCCAAGATGTCCGCAGGGAACTATAAGATCGGCGACCTACCAATGTCCCCTCGTGGCAGGAGAAATGAGACGAAAACCTCCTGAACAACGGCCCGGGACACCGCTGGTGGTGCATGGATCGGGCCGCGGCATGGGCCGCTCCGCTGATCCACAAACTTGAACCACCCCGGCGTCCACACCCCCACATCTCACACACTTTTGACAAGAGTGTGTAGTGACACGCGCGGACGTTGACACGTTTCGTATGTATGCGTACGTCTGCTCAGGAATTTCTTTGGACGAAATGGAGTTCAGGATTCTCTCACTCCTTTCTTGCTGTAACGAGGCAAACGACTTATGAAATGCACCCGTTACCCCTTCGGGTGGACCCCAACCCTGGCAAAACATCCACGCTCAGATGGGACAGTGCCGTCATCCTCTCTGCGATAGCGACCGCAGCATCGCCGAGCTTGATAGGACAAAAAACTTATGTCCGTGGCAAGGTCCGTGGATCCTGAACGTTGTTATTGCGCGCGGATAACTATACGAATGGGGACCCGAAGTCAATGACGGAAAGGCGACGTTAGCAACCATTTGGTGGTGTCTAACTTAGGATGGCTTTGGTGAGACCGCGGGGTGAGTAGCATGGAGGTCCCCTCTTTTCCGCAGTCCCCTCCGAGGGTCAGTTGAAACACCCGGTTTATATCGCCGACTTGCCGCCAGCTGTCTACCTCCGTTCTGCCCCGGGTTTTTGCTAATCGTAAAGCGGAGGAATCGACACACAATTCGCCCCACCGGGAAGGGCATGCAGCGGACACACCTTACGCCTTGGTACGGGACTGAACAGTATCAGAGATGCCTTGTATTATTACTTTCGGACGAGCATCCAACTTAACAAACAAGTATATTAAACATAAAAAGAGGACCAACAGCCAACCGACCGATTCAGTCGATCAGAGGGGGAGGTTACTATTCAACCTGAAATCCCGGCTGCTCGCGCCTACAGAGAGGGAGTACGTCCCCATGGCACGCATCCACGCCTGGTGAACTACGTCCCAGTAAGACAGATCATAGCGTGAGAGAGTGATCGTGACGCTCTGCCCCTTTCCGGGCTGCAGCTCGACGTCCGTAAACCCGCGCAGGACGGACGGGGGCTCACCCGCGTTCACGGGGAAGTGCAGGTAGATCTGCGGGATCTCCGTACCCGCGACGGCGCCTGTATTTTCCACCGTGAAGGTCACGTTGAACGCCACGCGATGCAACCAAGAATCAGTGGAAGCGCCTTGAACGGGTTTCCCCGCCAACCAGTTATCCTCGGATTTTACGTAGGGGTCATTTGCAAAGTCGTTTTTGACAATCGACAGGTCGGAGTATTTGAATTCCGTGTAGCTCAGCCCGAAGCCAAACTCGTAGCGCGGCGCGATGTTCGCCGCATCGAAGTGACGGTAATCGATGAAAAGGCTGTTGCGAAAGCAGAAATGAATACGTCAGAAAGTGCCTACACCTGACTGGAGGGAGGAGAGACGCACCCCTCCGAGTAGGCGATGGTACCCGTTTCGATTTGTGCGGGGTAATCGCTTGGAGATTTGGCAATGGTGTACGGGAGACGGCCACTAGGGTTCACAGCACCGTACAGTACATCCACGAGCCCGTTGCCCGTCTCGGCACCCCCCAAACCGGCCCATATGACTGCAGTCACGTTCGGATTATCGATCCAGGGCTCAATGATGAGAGGGCCGACCGAATGCACGACCACAATCGTGTTTTGGTTCTGCGCCGCGACGGCCAGGACCAGCTCGTCGCCGTTGTGCCACGCCGTTAAGTTCTGCCTGTGTGATGTACGATGGTGAGTTGAGTATTCCAGACCAAAAGGAGATGAAAAGGGGCTACGTGCCTGTCGCCCGCGTTACCATCCACAGTATTTGACTCGTCACCAGAGTCGGACTGCAAGAAGACGATCGCAGCGTCCTGGTCCATGGCAGCGAAGCCCGCGCCAGCAAGGTCGAAGTCATCGAAAAACCAAGAGAGTGCGGTTTGATCCACGCGTGCGCGAGCCTGTATTGCCTCGTATGGCTATCCAAGATCTGAGACAAGTGTGGCATATCGCACAATAGGGGGAAGACACACCGAGATGAGGTACGGAAACAACACACTCCTGCGCGGCTCGTGAGTGATAGTCGCACTAACCTCATGTGAACCCACTTACCCAGGTCCCCATCCCGTGGCCAGGATCCCATCGACGCCGGCCTGGTTGTTGAACCAATTCGGCCCTGCCACGGGTGCTGGGCCTGCATCAGAACCAACTAATACGAGCGTGCGTGGCCCTTTGAGCGGGAGCGTGCTCTTCACGTTCTTGAGTAGGATCGCGCTGGCCGCATCAATCTGGCGTACGAGGGTGTCGTGATCGGCTTGCACATCGATGTGCTCGTTCGTCTTTGGGTCAAATGGTTGGTACGAGTTGAAGTTCGTCGTTGGGAAGTTAGTTGTGTTCTGGCCGACGAAGTTCCACGAGCCGAGAATTCGTGTGAGCATGCCGTCCAGCCAAGACTCGTGAACTGTGCCATCTTTTACAGCCTTAAGAAGGTTCGCGCCAAAGTATGATGTACCAGAACCCGGGGTGATGTCACCGGGCATCGTCATGTCCAACCCGTGGATCGCGCTGATGGTCGAGTGCGTGGCGTACCAGTCAGACATGACATAGCCACGGAAGTTGAACTCAGTCTTCAGCATGGTGTTGAGAAGCTGGCTGTTCTCGCAGGAGTATGTCCAGTTGACGAGGTTAGAAGCACACATGACGGAGGCGACGCCAGCCATGACACTGCGAAGGAATGGCGCGGCGTAAATCTCGTGCTGTGTCCGGTCGTCGACAAATGAATTATACTGATCGCGCTGGGTCTGCTGCTCGCTGTCCCGCGCTTCAATTTATAACGCCAATAACCTGAGTTCCACATCGGGTACTTACTTATTGATAAAACTCTTTGCGACCGCTTGCACACCCATGGACTGCACACCAAGGATCGTCTCGTACGCAGCGGCGCTCACCAAAAACGGGTCAGCGCCAAAACCTTCCCAGTTGCGACCGCCGTTGGCAACACGGCCCAAGTTAACCATCGGAGTGAGGGCGACGTTAACTCCTTTGCCTTGATGTTCTAGGCCTATCGCAACGCCACGCGCACGGAATAGCGAATATTGCCATCTGAGTTTGTTAAAAACAGCTTAGAATATCACAAAGGCTTCAGCAGCATCAAGACTCACGTGGCCGCAGTGTTGATGCCAGCAGGAAAAGCGGTTACGAAATCCGCCTGACCCACCCCCAGCGCGGAATCTTGGATACATAGTCCAGAGAAATTGTTGCCCACCGGAGGTATGTTCCCACTACAACGACCACCCTGATAGCCCAAACCAGTGACGATTTTCACTTTTTCCTCAAGCGTGAATTGGGAAGCCTTAAACCAAATATCAGCAGTCGGCTGAGAGCAACGCATTGTGCTCAAAAAAAGGTGATGTGGTTGTGCTCGTCGCGAATAAATAAGGAGCGTGACGAATTATCAGTGCGTCAGTGTCATCAGGATAGATGCACGCGTTACACTGAGTCACCGTGCGACAAAACGTGCCTTTCAAAGAGATCAAATAGCTTACCGTATGTTTTGCCTTGTGGTGTGAGTTTTGCCACGAGAGTTCAAATATGAGGACGAAAGCCGCACCAGCAAATGGGAGGAGGTCGAGCAACTTGAAGAGACTGGAAAAGCCGAAGATGATATTGGGAAACAGCAATAACAATTCGCCAAGTGTCAGCGCGGCCAGGATGGCGTCGTCGGCGCCGGTTTCGTCGTCGTTGTTATTGTCGTCTGATTTTGTTTCGGTTTGGGTCGTGGTGGTGGTAGTCGATGTCGTCGTCGTCGAAGAAAAGCTAGTAGTCGAAAAACTACTCGAAGCACTAGTACCCGAACTAGTAGACGTCTGAGCACAGGACGCCAAGGTGTACTTTGCCGCGTGTAGGACAATGAAGAGGACGGATAGCCCTTGGGATAGCCGCATGAATTCCGACTCGTTGTAGGTGCACTAGTAGTAGGGGGGAGTTTTTGTGACCCGGAATACTCCAAGGGTGGGGTTTATGTGGCCTGCTAAATTCTCGGAGAATTATTCGCATCGTCGCCGTGGAAGTGCAAGTGCAAAGAAATGCGGAACAGACCAAAAGTATTAGTTGGCCCGTTCCGCATCTCCATAAATAGCGACTATTCCTACTCACGACCACGGCGACCACGGATTATTGACCACATGCCACCTCCGCGGCACCGTGACCTTGACCATAAGTTACTTCAGCGGCCTTGGTGTAAAGCTTCCCTATGCGACGCACAAACAGAACCAGGAAGTCCATGCACACACGGAGATGAAGACAGCTGCAGCCACAACTTCTCACCCGCCCATTAGGTTGTACTGTCCGTTTACTAGCGCCGGGCGTGAATACAGTAATATAGTAACAGTATGCACCGGTCAAGGCACCGTTCGTCAACTTTGCGCGCGGCGGTAGTGTCCCACGGCGTATCACATCTAGGTACGTCGTCCCCCCCCTCCCCAATCCAGCGCGCTCTGCATGCGCATAGACACGTGCTACACACCTACCCTGTACGCATATGGGGTGTGTGAATCGACGCCAACAACAGGTATGTAGTACGGTCGCTGGAAAATGACGCCCCGGTATCTCTTCTTCACATTCCCCTACATATCAGGCTATTTCCCGTCAAGCCTAACGAGGACCTCTTTGAACCTTCTCAATCACTTACAATCGGGACAGAATAAGATAGCTTTCATGCCGGGGGCTCCTTGAACTGTAACCACCACCAGGGGACGGAATTCCCATGGTAAAACCGGGGCATGGACGGACTAGGACCAAGAGCAAGCTGCAATGGCAGACGATCCCTATCCCAGTCCCCGAGCACCATCGGCCCTCTTGAGACAATATACACCCTTATTATAACCTATGAGGCCCGAGAAGCCAACGCCCACTGAGCGTAACCTGCATGAAGCACCCCGACGCACCCCCCAACAGCCGCAAGTGCCCCCCAAGAATGAAGCACTGACTGTAAGGAGCCAGAGCCCGTAAAGTGAACGCACACAGACCCTTCAAACGTTCAATACTATAGACTGAGCGCAACCCCCACAACGGACACAATGGCACAGACAACACTGGAGGGCGACCAGCAGAACAACCCAACTGCCACTAAACATGAACATACAATAGCCAAACAAAAACAAATGGACACCTCACCGGCCCAGGAATAGTTAATGACACCTTCCACATGTATGCGGAAATCGTGTGAAAAAAATTGTGCATTTGGTAGTACCTTCCTTGGGTTTACGTCATACTCGGGATGACTTTATACCTTTTACCTTGTGGCCCACCCATTTCTGTACCAGCTTGTGTAGGTACCAATACACCCACAACTACAGCTGCTTTGCCGTTTCCTCGTCGTGTGATCGCCTGCGATTGGACTAGCACATCTGCTTCACCTACTCATGAAAGCTGTCGTCATTTGCCTCTCACCCGGCCGACATACCATGCGGGAAGCACCAAAGGTCGGCCTTTCCTCGCGTGCACACGCACGGGTCAGACAATCGGCAGCGGCCACGCAACCTATTAAGTTGTACAGCCCACTTAGCACAGGGCGTGAATATGCATGGCTCGAGACTTTGAGTGCAGCGATAGTGGCGTATTATATCTGACCCTGGCACGTCGTCCACCCACAATCTAGCGCGGCGCTCTGCCTGCGCACGATGTTCACACATGAGAAGGAGATCGACGCCGGTCGCTGGCAGACGATACCGGTGGCACAAAGGATGACGTCATGTCTTGCCGGCGGCAGTTGAGCGCATTGCTTGGTTGGCGACGTCCGAAGAGAAGAAGTATGCGCTAAGTACGGAGAGAGAAAGTTACGCCAGTTATCGGAAGGAGCAGCGCCAGTTGGTAATCATCGGGTCAACAGCTCGGGAAAGCCCCGGCGGCGATGTATTACAGTGTATGGCAAAGATTACGCCATGATATGGAATTCCCACCCCGGGCCAGGGACGATGGGAGAGTGGCCGAAACGAGGACGATTCTTGTGTGGCCATTGCCCTGTCGTCATCGTCGGGACGATCGTTGATTTGCCATGGAGGGTCATCAGGTGACGATATTATAAAATGGCACGAGAATTAATGGAGCCAATTCAAGCAAAGAGCCATTCCCCAACAAGCGATGTGGTAACCAATCGGAACCTCCGACTTTACTCTGACCCCCAAGTCTCTCACGCAATAGCCTTCCCTTGCGGCGATGTTCACTAATACATTTATATAAACCTCAGACGACCCAACCTCCAGCATTCACCTATCCCTGTCTAATTCCACCCATGTCCGCACTCCGTGCCGCTACCGCCACCAAACACCTCCGCACTCTCTCCCAACCGCTCCACCGCACCTTCTACTCGCCCTTCGCTGCCCTCCAGCAGCAGCCCTCGCTCACGACTACCAAGGCCCCATCGTCGGCCACCCACAACCCCGTCGGGGCCGCGCACGAACACGAGCACGAACACACCGCGCGGACGCTCCACGTCGTCTCGGAGCCGAATGCGGCCGACTTGAAGTACGGCGTGCCCATCGGCGCGTATCCCAACGCGGCGCCGTTCCACCCTGCGCCAGGCAGCGGGCAAGTGCCCGCCCACGAGAACGTAAGTGCCAGCTCTGACCAGCTCTGCGGTGGTCCTCAATGCGCTCTGCAGCAGGCATAAATAAGCGCGCGCGTGGCCGTGTGCTTCCTCTCCACGGCAGAAGAGAGGAGTGGGCGGGCCCCATTTGATGGTTGAAGAGGCAGTGTCAGAGTCTACTGAGGGTGCAACGTCAGCAACGGCTTCTTTGCGTACATGACTGGCAGTAGATACACGTGGAAGTGTACAAGTGATGAATGTTGAACTGGGGTTTCTTGGCGATTTTCTTATTTTATTGAGTTGTCCTCTCGGCATGCATGTTTCTTCTTTCGTTCATCATTTCTTCGTTCGTCCCAAATCAACAATGTGGGGCGTGGCAATTCTACTGTATAGAGGACCTCGCCGTCTGTGCAAAACGTTAACCCTATTGTGGATCCTGGAACCGCTCCCCATGGGGAAATATGAAATATCATCACTGTATAATCGCCTCGGCGAGTCGGTGAAGGACACGGAGGACCCCCGAAGAGTGTTCTTGGCTCTGCCAGCACACCTCGGAATGCCGCAATAGACTGGTATCATCGTATCGTGAACATGAAAAGATGGTATCAATGGTGTGGTGAGTAAGAGAAGCGGCCTCGTCGGACTTTGGTCGGCTCTTGTTGTCATCGTTCCAGACCTCCTCGGGGCATGTTATCTGGCGCTGGCAGGCCTCGATACGAGCGAGGTGTGGCCTTGCGTCGCGAAGCCCCCCGACGTGTTTCACTTGCTCAACATTCAGCGACCGGCGCAGTCCTACTGCTCCCGCGATATGAGTTCGGGCTCGAGCCATTTCAGAACTCGCCAGCCCGTCGTGTTCCGATTCCGACTGCACGCAGCAAACCCAGCTCGCCAAGACACCCATCACTTGGCTAATAAACAAAAAAAACTCGCGCTCATAACATCGGTTCGAAAAACTGCACTTTCTACCCTGATCATGCGAGGCGCAACGAACGATAACCTGGAATGGAATGATAAGGAACCTTTCGGGGCGGTTTGCTCCCGTGTTCGAATTTCAAAGCCCTTGGATTTCGATCACCGGTCCGAGGGACCATTATCGCCAAGGCCAACGTAACTTACTGTACGGGATGAGATGAAGTCGCACTTCTGAGCAACGTTTGTAACCCTCCGTAATTTGGCTGATCTACGAAGAAGGGTGTGAATGAGGGTTGCAAATAATGATGTAAAATTATCAATTCCCAGCGCTCAGCAGTCAGCCAGCGCTGATCTAGGCATGACGCTCAGTCTCAGCGGTCGGTCCAGGCGTCTAGGTAAGGTACCAGCTTGAGTCTGTGGCGGCGAGCCAGAACCTGTTTTGTGACCAAGGAAAACGATGTGGCGCATTTCTCACATTCTCAAGTGACACACAAGTCCAACACAAACACCCGAGCGATAGAACGGCCGGGGCCCCAGAGGAAAGAGCTGTCTGGCACGCTTTTCACAACCCTTACCACGTAGACGGAAAGCGTACCAGCTGGCAGCTATACGATTATGAGGTATATTTACGACAAGACTGGGAGGAATGGGTCTCAGGTTGGGAATGGAAAGGGAGACTGGCATCGGCGCGGCGGCCAGCCGACCAGACCGAGTTCGAGTCTAAGAAATACACGATGAAAAGGGTAAAGGGGGCCGTTGGAAATGTCTGGGTGGGAAGAGATAGTGCGATAGCGACCAGATAATAAAAATGATGATAGGTATTCGACTGTTGGCCCGAGAACACTAGAAAACAGAACCTGGAGCGTCGGAAGTGCGTGTATTCGTGGAAATGCGAGGAAGGGCGTGAGATGGATGAAAGAGTGTTGCAGGAACGTCGTAGCGAAATCGTGAACGGTCGAGGGTGCGAAGGCTAACAAAGGAAGAGTCACGATTAGTATCTTGATCAACAACCCAACTGCACAGATACTCACAATGAACGCATCAGGATTGACGCAAGGAAAGTATTGCCTGTCAGCGGCAGCATAAGAAAGTGAATAGGCCACGGCGGCGACCATGCTCGTCGTCATGATCAACACCGCCGCGCGACAGCTGCCCACGGTCATACACCGCCATGCTATTGGCACGGCCCTCGCGTGCAGCGGCTGCCGCCGCCTCTTCAGCCCGTTTGGCTGTGCTACCGTACATAAACGAATCGGAGTTCGCCGCACCATTCGCGGTGCCATTGAGTGCGCCCGTTGAACCAGCCGCAGCAACCCCGCTCTCGGGGCGGAGGCCGGACACTCCCGCAATGCCATTGCCGTACGGATTCCCGCGGAACGCGCTTGTAGAAGGCGCAACGGCGTAGGGATGTACACCGGAGACTCCAGTAGATGGCTCGCGTGGGCGTATCTCGGTAGTCGAGAGCTGCTGTTGGCTTGCCCGCCGACTCGATGGTGCAACAGCCAGCCCACTAGCGTCGCGAGTAGTTCCACGCGGTGTCTCACCTGCAGGTCTACGAGCAGAGATCTTAAGATGTACTGGGTTGGGGGAGACAAGCGGGTTCCCTTCTTGCAAAACCTGTCGCGAACCTCGCCGGTGATCGCGTGACCTGTGCTCGCGCGGTTCGCGTTGTGGGGTTTGTGGGCTACTAGCATTTGCATGAGCTTGCGCGAGGATTTGCGAAGGCGTCTAAAGGTTTTAATGAATGGATTTGCCGCCAGTAGAAGGAAAGTATGGAGCATACATGACCCGCTTCCCAACCCTTGCCGTTATTCAACAGCATCCAGTCATAGACACCGTCATCCTGATCACCGGTAGTCTTGAGCACCTTGGAGAAGAGTTCCCGGAGAAAGTCATAGTCTGGATTCTCTTCGAAGCCGAGTTTCCGGACGTAGTTCATATAAATCGCAAATTCCTCTGAGGAATTATCTCAGTCAATGGGCCATCTGCCCAAAAATGGTGCCTCACCTGGGAATCCATCGCAAAGTTCGGCAATCGCGGTGCTTTGTTTCTTTTCCCCGATCTTCTCGTATTTTTGCTTATTCGTTGCTGCGCGCAATCCTTGCCACGGAAGACCACCCCGAAGGAAATACATGAACACGTGGCCAAGAGACTCGAGATCATCTCGTCGCGATTGCTCACGACCCAAGTGCGTATTGATGGACATGTATCGGGCTGTTCCAGAGAGAGACTTTCGTTCACGGTACGGAATGTGAACCTTGGTTTTAGGATCACGATAGTGCTTGGCCATGCCGAAGTCTACAAAAAGAAATCAATCATTACGTCAGTATCCTGTCAAGAGCACAAGGCACATCGCCACGCGCGTAGCCTCAAGGTGCTTCATCGCCATCCTCGGTAGCGTGGAAACGATTTCCAGTATATCAAACCACATCCCCACGGAGCGCCGTGGGCTGTGTAAAGACAGAAAAGGCGCGCCGCAGCCAACTGTGCACAGAAGAGAAGTGATTTTCAGAAAGACCAACCGATTAAATGAATGACATTGGCATTCTTCGTTCCAGGCACCCCTATTAGGAAGTTGTCTGGTTTGATGTCGCGATAAATGAGGGACTTGTCATGGACAGATTGAATTCGGGTAACCTAACACGGGAGCGAATAACTCAGAACAACGACAGAGAGCGACGATCGAGGGGATCGGCCATTGGAGATGACAGCTCACCATTTGCCTCGCCGCCAAGCAAACAGTCTTGATAGAAAACTTCCGACCACACATGTCGAATAAGTCCTCGAGATTGGGACCCAGGAGGTCGATCGCGAGGACGTTGTGCAATCCCTCCTGGCCGAAGTGATGCACCTGGGGAACACCGACTGTAGACCAGGCGAGAAAGAAGAAGGAAAAAAAGGGATATCAAGTGACGCGATTAGCGAGATGCACCCGGGGAAGGAGGAAGAACATACGGGTGCCGTTCAGGGTGCGGTATGAACGGTACTCATCGCGCAGTTGGGGTGCATCTGACTTGCGTGGTTCCTGATCGATGCTCAGAGCTTAGAGAGGGTTTACGCTCAGGGTAAGGGTAACATACAAACTTGATGGCGACGGGATGATTGGTGAGAAGGTTGGAGCCTGAGGGTAGAGGGTAAGGAAGGGGATCTGAGGAAGGGGAAGAAAAAATATAAACCTTCGAAAACAACGCCGAACGAACCCTCCCCAATCTTCTTCCCAACACGGAAGTGGTTACCGACAACGCCGGTCGTGGTTGCGGGTTGAGAAGTATGAGTTGAGGAAGAGGCTATTACATGTGGAGTTGTCATCACGAAGTGGGAAGGGGAAAGGGGATGGATAAAGGTGGGGAAAGAGAGAAGAAGAGGAGACGCCGATGGACGAGGATGAAGCCAAGAACCGAGTACAGTAACTCTCGGATACGGTCAACTAGCCCAATTCAGTTTATTTCTCCCACGCCCGTGACACATGCCGATGCGCCCAACTTGTTTCACACCCCTTACACACGTGTTAGTCCGTCCTATGATCACGTGTGGCGATCTGGTTCTCCTATCTTGTTTGATGATCGTTTGTGCTGCTGCTTATCTCTTCAAATCTTTCCTACGGTTGGCCACGCCTCCCTGACTCTGAGATGTTCCTCCCGTGCAACACATCTGGTATACATGCCGATCTTCTGCCGCCTGCTTAGTTGTGGGGTTCCGGTGGTGGTCCCCAATCTAGGAGAAACCACTCAGTACTTCTGTGAGCTGTGTCATTGACCTGAAAGCCGTCAGCACCCCGCGGAATTACATCGAGCTTCCGGTCTCATGAGCCATCCAAATTCCGTTGATGCTCAAGGGTAAGAGCGTGCCCGCTAACCATAGCCATGAGGCACTTTGGGGCGCTCCTGACCCAAAACACCGATCATTGTGTTAGGTAGGCGGTAAGGTGGACACTCCAGAGTGATCAGTCATTTCAGATACAGTATCTCCATCTGTTTTACATACCACACCCACCGCTACGATCTCGTTGCGGTGCCTCCTTCCGAGCTGTTCGGGCTTCACGATCAACTACCCGACACGAGCTAGAAGCACCCACCAAGCCCGAACCTCCTTCCGTGTTTCAAGACTAGATGGATTTACTGTATCGCTTGTCGCTATGCCATGTGCCACGTAAATTCCACGCAACGTGGTGGCGTGCACACGGATTACTTACGACTAGTAGCCGCGATCTAAACTGGAGGCACCATCGCTTTACCGAAATTTGTCATAAACAACTACTAGTTGGCCTCGCGTTTGCTGTGCACGATTTTGCGCATATCCCAGTTCTTCAGATCGGGTGTTGTGATCCTGCAGAGGTAGGATGAAAAGTTCATTTATCATCACGCCGCGAGGAAAGCGCGATGTGTGGCATACTGAGCCCGAAGCTCCTCACCGAGACAAATTACTCACGCGCCACGGCAAGCCCCAAACGGCGACACATGGGTGCTCTGTCTCCTAGGAATATCCTGCTTAACGTGTTGATCGCCAGCACAGGAAATGTGATCTGATTAGCTACCTGGTTCACGACCACCTGTCTTAATCCCGTTGGGTGAGGCCCTATATGAGTTGGTGTGTGAACCCGCATTTAGTAGCTGCCTGCTAATGGTCACATAGAAAACAGTGACTGGTGCATGCTGGTGGATCACCGAACGACCGAACCAGAAGTGTATGGTCGTGGCCCCTGTACCCATGCGGATATGCTTAATCGGGAGTACACCAGAGACCTGTCCCCCCGTAGACAAGTATAAATAGGAATAGGAACGTTGTGTCCTCGGACATGCACCCCGAGGCCTTTCCACTAGTCTGGGAAGGTCAGGAGGTATTCATAGCACCTCTGCCTTTTTTTTAGCAGACATACGGACATTCAAAACCCAAGAGCGGTAGTTAAGTCGACGGAGAAATTCTCGAGAAATTGGGCTATCGTACAAAATAGGGGTTATGGAATAGGTATCTCGAAAGAATAGTTATCCGCGTTGTTATCCGCGTTGCTATGCATCGGACGATGCGGCGGGAGCAGATGTGGTACTGCTACGTCTTCGGCTTTGTGGCGCAGACTTGCTATGTGTGCGTGCCCTATCCCCAGTTTCTTTGTCTTTGTGTGTTTGTCTTGAACAACGTGCGTGTGTGTTCAGGATCTTCTTCACCTACGGCCACATACGTCCTGCATCTCCACGGTGATCATCTCCCCCCACAGAATCTCTTACCCACACTCCCCCAGAGTCATGGCTATTGTCAACTCAGCCTCGGTTAACTCCAACCTCGCTCTCCTATCATCGCCGCTGTACCAACATCCAGAATCATCCCTGCTATCCCCTTCCTCATCCACGGCCTCCAGCCAAGTCCCATCCTGCGCGCCCACATCCAACGAAGATGCAGCACCACGAAAACGGCCCCGCTCTGATATAACTGCCGACGAGCACAAGGAGGTTCATGCACACCGCAACCGAATTGCGGCCCAGACCCGCATCGGCAAGCTCGGAGCTGAATAGAGCTCTTCATGCTGGCATTGCTCACTCTTGCCTGGCGATTGATAATCCTGAGCAGCACACGGCAGATGCTGGCGTGCTGCTCGTGAAACAGAGACTCACATTGCGAGAACGTGTGCAGAAACTCGAGACTCCGTGGGAGACAATTATTCGCACCCTTGACGGATGAGCACTCCACCACCGTCGTTGTTGCCCTCGGTTCCCCATCATCGTCACCATCACACTCAATGACGGCCTTCCCTGTCATGGTACCGCCAACCCCATCATTTCACCCGATGGCTATTTCCCCATTGCCCCCTCAGGTGGGCTTTGCCTCCTTCACGGTGAACTAACTACCTCGTTGACCGGGGCGTGGGTATCAGCCGCTCACACACGAGCCCCATATTTCCTTTCTGACAGCTCATGTTCACCTGCGGACTCCTCGTCATCGCTACCCTCCTGCACTTTGTCAACACCACACTGTGCCGAGCCTGGATGGCGTCGTGTACTACCTCGACATCACACTCAGTGTGGGCAACCGCATGTTACCTGTCTCTACCTGCTCTACTTCGAGAGCATCTGCTACCCGGTGCGTCCCCCTTCTCTCTTGTGCACATGCTGACAGATCCTTTGCGGTGCGTTTTCACGCTTGGAACACGCAACCTAGGGCGGCACACGGAGCGCGGGTGAAATGAATACTTTTCCTATCCCGTCAGATTTGTTTGCTTTGCTTTGTTTTGTTTTGTTTTTTTGTCTGCGCAGACCGAGGTCACCGAGGTAGTCATAGCGTTACGCGCCTGAACATTGCGCTTTGAAAACGATAAGTAGAATTTATAAATCCATTTAATAATTACTACAGTCAAGAAATTCGGGCATCGTCACCAAGATGTCCATTCAAACCCCGCATGTATCCTTAAAGTGGTCGCCGTGAGGTGACAGGTGCTATGAATACCGCTGTATTCAGAGTCTCCTAGATCCTACGGGAAGTCACCCAGAGTATGCTCAGTCCACGGGGAAGTTTCAACCGACGGCCGCGGAGTCACCTTGACTACGAAACGCACGATAAAACCTCTGCTTCCCATGCTCTCAGTGTTTTTTCGCGCGTTCTCTGCACTTCTGGCCTTCATAACCCGGTGACCTCAAATCATGCGCTGCCACCAGCTCTCTGTCATCTCTGTCCTCGCCGTCGTGCCCTTTGCCAACATAGCAAAACCTCTCATACCACCTTGGGATGATCTACTTGTCAAGCACACCTGGAGTGCCGTCCCACCAAACTGGGAGTCCCTCGGTCATCCTTCTGCTGGCACCACCATCGATCTCCAATTTGCGCTCAAGCCTTACCACGAGAATGCTTTGATTGATGCTCTCTACGAGGTCAGTGACCCCGAGAGTCCAAAGCACGTCCTCTCCAATACCTCTCCACACACGATGATGACGTACTTACAATGCTGCTGCTCCGTTGCAGATATGGTGCACACCTCTCAAAGGAACAGGTCGCCCAGCTCGTCGCGCCGCACACAGAAACCCTCGAGCTCGTTACTTCCTGGCTTGAATACCATGGTGTACCATCCTCAACCATCTCAATGACACACGGTGGCAGCTGGCTGACGCTGACCGGCGTGCCCGTGTCTCAGGCCAATGAAATGCTCGGGGCATCGTACCAACTCTACCGACCCACGGGGACAAATGACACCGTTATTCTCCGCACGGTCGGTTATGCACTCCCCGCGGTGCTGCACACACACGTGCAAACCGTCGTTCCGACGACGTATTTTGCCTCCACGCGCACTCGACCGCGGACACCACGGAGGCGCCTCGAAGCAACTAGGGATATGGCGTCGAGGACGGTGCTGCGGAGCCGCGATGGTCACGAAGTTACGCCACCGGAACTGCGCTCGCTGTACAGGACGGCTACCTATGTGCCAGTCGCAACGGACCAGAATGTGCTCGCGATTGCGGGCTTCATGGACGATTATCCGAGCCCAGCTGATTTGACGGCGTTCATGAAAGAATGTCGCACAGATGCGATAGATCCGACGTTCAGGGTCGTGCAGGTCAACGGCGGTGGGAACGACCCGGACAAACCCGCGTCGGAGGCGAACCAAAACGTGCAGTACGCGCAGGCCATGGCATACCCGACCCCCCTTATCTTCTACAGCACCGGCGGAGAAATGGCGCATGACCCTGGCACTAACGAACCATCCCCGGGCGACCCATGGCTGGAGTGGATCAACTATGTGCTCCGCCAGGAGGACGTCCCGCAGACGATCTCCATTTCGTATGGTTTCATCGAGAAAGGTGTCCCGCTGGAGTATGCGAAGAAACTGTGCGACCTGTTCGGAGAACTCGGCGCGCGTGGCGTCAGCGTCATCGTCACGAGTGGCAACGATGGCGTAGGCCAAGGTGAGAACTGCATCGCCGATGACGGCTCCGGAAAAGTCCAGTTTGTCCCCGATTTCCCTGCATCCTGTATGTATCGTTTTGTTTCTCTTTGGAGGCAGCACGCCGTCACGGGCACAGGTCGCTCACGGTTTTGCAGGTCCCTATGTAACTAGCGTGGGCGGCACGACGGACAACCCCGAGGTCGCAACGGAGATTTCCGGGGGCGGCTTCTCTAACCATTTTCCGCGGCCGAAATACCAGAACTATGATGTACCCGTCTTCCTGGAGCAGCTCGGCAGCCAGCATAAGGGCCTTTACAAGTGCGCTTTCTGCCGTGGCTCGACCTGACCTATTTATCCTTTCTTACTTTCGTGCGTTGTGTAGCGCGGCCGGCCGTGGCATCCCCGATCTCGCCGCTCAGGCGCGCAATATCCGTATTATCGAAGGCAACGAAGCCCTTGTAGCGGACGGCACAAGCTGCGCAGCACCAGTGCGTCTTTCCACCTCCCTCCGCTCTGCCTCGAGCACCCAGTTGATCACCAATGTACAGACCGTGGCGGCAATAATCTCACTGCTTAACGATCACTTGCTTTCAATGGGTAGGGGCCCACTAGGTTTCCTCAATCCCTGGCTGTACAGCCTAGGCCCCTCAAGTTTTAACGATATCACATCTGGGTCTAACCCGGGCTGCGATACTGACGGATTCTCCGCTATCGCTGGGTGGGATCCTGTTCGTCCTGCGAAACTTCTATTTCTTCGTTTTCTACGTTGGCTGATTTTTGACTCGGTAAGGTAACGGGTCTCGGGACGCCGGACTTTTTACGCCTGCAGGCATTGCTTCCATCGGCTAACCCCCCGACGAAAGGCACCACCCTCTCTGGAGGGCCGCCATAAAGGATGGGTATTCCCAATACACCTCCACTGCAATCGGACACTGACACGCCCAACACGCTCAACACGCTGCCCGCTTCCGTCCGGACATAATCGCCTTCGACCAGAACTGCGGCGGAGACTGGCACACCCTTGATCACATCATCAACCACTGCCCCCTCTACCGTTCCCACTGGCAGAGGGCTATTTTCTTACCCACACGCCTTCTACTCCGAAGAGGCTATTCGCCCAGATGAACCGCGCTCATAAATACGTCAGGCCCCATGCCGCAACGGAGCAACTATCAAGCCGATCGCTCAAAGATCCCCGCCGTGGCCGGATTGACCAGTCGCTAACCTGGGAGGAGGCCACAGAGTGCTGACCCTCCTCGTTACACCATAACGAGACCTTTACTACCAGACGCAAGGCCTTAAACCTCACAATCAACCCCGTCGCATGTTCGAGTTTTTTGTTTCTCTTTTGCGGCCCGACCCTCACTGTACCCTTTTCTGACTACCTATCCGCCCTCGAATGTCTGTATGTACGTGCACGCGAGATGTGTGCCCGGGATATAAACGACTCGGAAAAAAAAAAAATTTGTACTAGGCGATGCATAACGAGGATCAGAGCAACATTCTCGGTAAGACTGAACGTCACCAACCAATTCGAGACGCCAGGAAATTGACGAGTAGTTTTCGCACTAATACGTCGACCCGTGCGACTCCACTCACAGGAAGAACAAAGTTAAGGCGTAACCCTTTACACCTTTCTTGTCTGAGTAACGAGCACTTTCAAGATCCGAAGGGACATTTGGACAATGTAGGAAACTTGAAGCAGACAACTAACGGTCCTCATCCCCTTGACTGACTTGTTTTTACTAAATTACTGTAGTGGTTTGGGGCCCCAGGCCCTCTTGGTTTTTTCCGTTGTTTTCGCAGTAACTTTCTTTCAACACAAAGCCTTGCTAAGCCCAACGGCCTCAACGTCTCAACGTCCTAGATTATAGCCTGGATGGCGCCGGCATTTCGTCATTTACCGAGCCGCCACTGACCAATCCGCAGCTGTCACCCCACTCGTTTGACTGCGCACGGGCGACCTAGATCAACCATTTGCGCATCGTCCGAGATTCATAGTCCGATTGTTGAACCTCCCTCTTCGTCTGCACGAGTCTTCTTACTGTAGCGCAGACCTTGGTTAGGTAGGCCCAGTGGGAAAGGCATTATCGAGAAAGGCGAGACCAAGTCTTTCGTCGTCAGAAGGCCTATGGCTCCCTTCCGAGTTCTAGGCATCTGTCGCCGCGCGGCTGGATCCCGGATCCAAGGGAAACCAGACTCGGGTTGCTTTGGCCAAACATCCTCCCTGCCTGAGGCCCCGCCCACCATCGCTGCAGCTTGTGGCCCCGTCTTGCATGTCTGATCGGGCAAGTATTTTTAGCGGGCAAGCTCACTAACTACTGTATACTGTACATTAATCAGCTTACGCGTGGAGTGCGAAAGGTGACAAGTCTTATCGTTTGTTGTCATCGAGATGACGTTTAGTCCAACTGCCCTTGTTCACGACAGTGCCAGAACTGGGTGCGGATGGGTAAGACTACAGTCTGGCAAGGCAAGGATTCACCGAAAGTGAAAACATTCGATAGTGTACATCCTGGACGAACTCCGGTTGATGTCTGGTGAACATTGACGAGGTGAAAAGACTGGGCCTAGGAGGAATGCTAGCTCGAGCTGCAGGTCCAATGATACGGTATCACGGTACAATCACACTTGACCCCGGAGAGGATCAGCGCGTCAAAAACATGCGTGTCGGAGGAGAAAATGGGTGCAAACGGATCCGCTTGGGGAGTACGACGCCCAGTCTCATCTTCCCTTCCGGTGTCACTCAAGACAATACAATGGAAGCAGGTGAGTCCTTTGCTTCAAGGCAAGTTTATTCTGAAAATAGAAAGGCACTAGGATACCGTCCCACATACAGTAATGATTGCGCGCCGACCCTCACAATCCTCGGGTATGTCTCCAGAATGGCAGCCGAGTCTGATCGGTGGAATGAAGTGCATGAACTGTCAAGCAGGAGAAAAGCAGGAGAATGGGAAGTCGTAGGGCGAACTACATTCTGAGGGATGTGCGGCGAGCTTCTACAAATGTCGGATCGGCACGGCAAGACTTCGGGACCCGGTTTGGCTGACTGTCGGATTGTACTTGGCGTGATATAGAGTGGGAATTTGATTGTCAAGGGCAGTAGAAAGAGACGCGCAGGAGCCAAAGAGGGGAAGGCAGCGCGGAAGAAGGCTGCGGGTATAGCCGACTGACTGAGCATGCACGCCCACGGCAATGGAGCAACCGCGGTTGTTGTGGAGGGTCGGGAATTGAGTAGTAGGGCTAGCCTCGTGAAACCAGGCACTAGACAAATGACTTTTCGGCTAGCGGAGGTTGCAAGGTGTCGGAGCTTGAAGCGTGGTGCTAGCCGAGTCACTTGTCTATAGCCTGGGCACACTCGTATAGGGATTGTCGAAATGGGCCGTGAGAAATTCGACTTGTACGATTTTTGTTTACTCGACAGTGGATGAAAACGAATTTGCTCGCGCAAGTGGTATTGGTATCACCCCTCATGAATGAATGGTTTGGACATGTTAAGTAAAGTATGTATCTCGCAGTCTATACCGAAATTTAGCAGAAAAACTCGGATTCATCGCCGTCATCGTCCGAGTTGTCCGTCCCATCCCCTTCATCCAGGGCTTCCACACGCTCTTGCAAATCTGCGTCCATCTCGAGGTCGACGTCATCAGCTGTTTGTAAGCTCAGGACTGGCTGAGTGTCATTGAGGGACTGTTCCATTTCGTCATCGAGTTCGAGTTCGAGTTCGTCGTTGTCAGGGACCTGAGGGTCATTGTGTGCCGGGTCATCGTCCTCGCTCCGAGGGAATTCGGGTACTAAACACGATGTCAGCAAGTCAACAGTATGAGAGGGGGATAACCTACGGGTCTCCTGGGGTTGTGTGGGCAGCGCCGTGCCAACCAGAGGCTCTATGGCGCAGCGTCGTTGGAGAGTGCTGATCAAGCGATTGAACTGCCGGAGAGGAGACTTTGCACCCCAAGTCAACGCAGTGTAGCCCTCACCAATGACATCTGGTGCAGGACTCTCGTCGTCTCCAAGGGTGCGGCCGAGGACTTCGTCGTAGACATGGTTCTGCTCGAGACCGTCCATGAGGATCTTGATGTCCTTGGTGAGATCGGCGCTGGCGTGTCGGTTTCCTTGCTTCGAGCCCAGTGTGCCGTTTACCTCAGTAGCGAGTCGCCGAAGGATTTCGATGCAAGGCGAGATCGTCGCGAGCCATTCCCATGACGCACCACTGCCATGCGCTTGGTAGTAGTTCTGTTTCGAGTCAGAATTGTTGAGCCGGAGGATGAGGGTGTACTCGCACGGCAACCACACACCTTGATCCAATAGTTCAAGTGTTCTTGCATCAAGTCCAACTCGACGAATGAATTCGCCTTTCCGGTCGGGTTCACAAGCCAGTTGTTGAGGACAATCGTCCTGCCAGTATGAAGATGGCGATCAGCTGACCAACGTGAAAAGTAAAAAAGGACGAACACAACCGGTTCCGGCCATACATGGGTAATGTTGTGAAGGAGGTGCAGTACCTCATATGCGTACTTGCTGCGTCCGCTCCCTCGAAAGCTGAAAGCCCAGAGCTTCAAGACCAATAGCACACGGCCGGAATCGCCAGATTTGATCGCGTCGGAGAACTCTCGAAGGATAAGTCCATCACGCAGGAAAAGCACGGCGTTTTCGAATATCATGTCACCTGCGAGTCTGCCTCTCTCCTGTCCTCCATGGACTTCCTTCTGTGCTTCGTCCTCTCGACGGCGTGAGCAACGCAGATTATCGACCACGCGTGCATCTGTAAAAGCATCAACAACGGCCTCTGCATGGCCACACAACTTGGACCAAGTCAATCTGTTCGAGAACGACTCAAGTGACTGTGCACCTGACACCTTGAGTAGGCAGTGTAAAACGCGAGCATAGAGGGATACGAAAATGAGGTCGCGGCAAGTCCGAAAGGGTGGGAGAGAAGATAGGATGATTGGCTTGCGTTGCAACAATGTGTTGTGGGAGGAAAGAGATGCGGGATCCTTTAAGTCGCGGTTTGGATGGCCAAAATGTGTCTGAAGAAACCCATTTGTCGCAGCGATCTTGCAGTGAAAAAGACCTGGGATAAACAGTGCCCACCGAAGTGATGATGCACCGCACTCGTTTCCTGCGCGTGCGGCAAGTACGGCCCGCAGACGCGCGATTGAGAGTTGGTCTCCGGCAACAAGCTTCAAGTTCTCACAGAACTCAGGCTTTGAAGTGTCGATGTTTAGCTCCTCCATCACCGCATCGATGACTTCTGCGTTTCCCATGGTGGATGCCTCGTTTATGTTCATGGCTGGCAAAGGATGGATCTCTGATTTGTGCACGTCAATTCTGAAGTCACTGTGCGGCTCCATCGCTTGTAGGTCCTTTCGGAAAACTTGCAGTCTGGGGCCTCCGTATTGGACCGCAATCCGAAGAACAGTGTGAATAAGACATTTTCGGTGGAACTGAGTACTCATCTTCGGTGAGCATGATGTTGCTAACTTTCAGCTCTGGTGTTGACCGGAATCTTCTTTCCAGTTCAATAGCCCTCAAGTCCTCGACGCTTGCCCGGAAGAGTGGGACAATTGTCGCACATGTCCCGTTCTCCATGGAGTCTGAAGTATTTCATGTTAGTACCATCGCGATTGGTATTTTACGAGAACAAACCGGTGCGTCCAAGTATCTGTTCTGCAACCTTCCAAACCATATTGATATTGTCGTACACGAGTACATACAGGTCAGATGCGGCCACCTCACGTGCGACCTTTCTCATTGACACGGAGAGGGCTTCAAGCGTCCCAAGGCGATGTTTGTGGCTGTGTACATCTGTCTTGGAGGATGCCGGTGCCAATTTGCTGGTGAGTAGATTTCCAGCTTTGTTTCCTCGCCCGGCAAGTGTTACATAGCTGACAGATAAACCCAAGTGATTCATGACACTGATTTGTTGTCTCGTAGCACCCGTTGAGTAGAGGTATAGCCCTATCACATGGCGCGCATAGCTGTTCTTCTGGCTGCGTGCCCCCAGGAGGTTGAGAATAACGAACGCGGCTGCCTACGGTAGATGTAAGTTCACACACTGCCATTGACTGGAGCGTGCCGTGTCCTCACATGTTCTTTGGCAGCCAACTGCACCTTCGAAGCACTCCCTGCTTGTCGACTTGTGGTAATGGCACCCACCAATAGCCTGAGAAACATTGGACAATGCTGCCGAACCATCGCTTTAAGTTCTTCAAAACCGAGGCCTGACGCAAACGAAGAATTGATCTCGCGTTCTGTGATTCGTAAGTCACCACTTCGGGTTGCTGCGCTGACTTCCTTTTTGATAGTCTGCAGCACCGTCGACTCCGCCCAGCTTTTGACATCCATTTGACACGTCCTCTTCACCTTACTCGACGCAAAGAAGTCAAGCAGGCGTGTAATGAGACTTCTGTTGACAAAGAAGTTGTCATACTGCCATTCGGGAGTCTGGTCTTCATGAAAGAAGACATATTCGGTGAGTTCTGCAAATGTTAGCTCATTTGCCGAGAGGACGTGTAAGCACTCCTTGAACGCAGTTGTCCGGCTCCTCAGTTCTTGTTCCCGCGCCTGCTTGGTGCGTGCATCTCGCTTTTTCTGAGCTTTCCGCCTCATGTCGACCCGGGTTCGGATCGGAGACGACGGTATGAAACTGTCCTCACTACCACCAGCTTCTGAATGTCTGTTGTTTAGAACAAATCCCGGGGCCAGAGAAAACACAAGGGTTTGTGGGGCCTGGTGTTGGTGATTCCGGAGGCGATGATAGAGGCGATTCGGACGGAGCGCGCATGGTGGGAGGATGGTCTTCCGACCTGTCCAGCACTGTAAGAGGAGACGAAGGTTGTATAATGGGCGGTGACGAAGGAGGGAGTAGACCGTCCTGGTCTTCTCCACTAAGGTATGGATGCCATTCCATTTTGGACGGCCAAATGCTGATAGACACTCTGAAAATGGCGCAGATCATCGTATTATTCTACTGTACTAAAGGACTCGGAATACACTGACTCTGTTCGTGAATTGTTTGCGTACGACTCGGAAGGAGGCTTGGACGCAGAAAGGTTTTTTTTTTTTCAGTATCACGCGCTTTCCGAGTCCCTTGCTCCGAGCAACCAAATTTTCAAGTTGTCTCTGAAGTCGCTGTCGTCATCGTTGATCGCACCTCCTTTTCCTGCAGCTGCTTGCCGCCATGCCATCACGCTCTAAGCACGTTAACGGCAACGGCGCTAGTGGGAGAAATACCACTGCGCTGACACGCGAAAAAATGACCCCCGAGCAAATTTCTCAACTGCACGACGCAATGCAAAATATGCTTGGTGGAAGAGAGCCGCGCCCATTCCAGGTTGAAATGGTACAAGCTCAGGAAGAAGGTCAAGACGCTCTTTGCCATGCTGCTACTGGCAGCGGAAAGACAGCGATTGCTGCAGGTCCATACGCTCTGGCCAAAAATAAAGGACGTGTCACATTTATGGTCTCACCACTCATCGGGCTTCAAAACGAGATGGTAATGGGTCTCCTAACTCCTGTCTATCGCACAATGACGATGACTCACGCTTCCACACAGGTTGAGACGTTCAAAAATGACTTCAATCTCGTAGCGATAGCCATCAATAGTGCAAGGGGTCCATGTACACCAGATACCATAAAGGTGAGGATTCGATATCACATTCTCCGGTTCCACTCGATAACATCACGCTAGGAAATCTGTGCTGGCTGCTACCAGATTGTTCTCGTCTCACCCGAGATGATGTTGTCGCGGCGCTTCATCAACGACGTCCTTCGCAATCACGACCTGCTCTCTCGGGTATATGCCATCATTGTCGACGAAGCCCACTGCATATCCCACTGGGGTGCTGCTTTCCGCAAAAAATATGGTTCACTGGGAGTAGTCCGTGCGTTCCTACCAAAGCCAACCCCTGTCATCGCCGTCTCTGCATCGCTTACTAACAGAGTCGGCCGTGACATTACCGAGAAGCTCCAATTCCAAGCTGGGTATGTTTACAAGAACCTAGGCAACGATCGGCCCAATGTCTCCATCGTCGTCCGCGCCATCCATGACCCATTACACTCATATACCGACCTCAATTTCCTTATCCCAGCAAACGTCAGACTCGGACAAGGTGAAGACCTAAAGAAGACATGGATTTATGCCGACAATATTGAGGTTGGTGCTGAGATTATCGACCACCTACGGACGCTACTCCCCAAACACTTGCACGGCGTCATTCGCCCATACAACGCCGTACATGGCATTGACTACAGAACAGTGGCCATGGATCAATTCAGATCCGGGAAGATTCGGGTACTAGTGTGTACGGATGCCGCTGGAATGGTGCGTCACACATTAAAACCGTTTTGCCTCAGCTAATTACTTTCCACATAGGGCTGTAACATCCCGGATATCGAAGTTATTGTTCAGTGGAAGTTACCTGGAAAACTGTCGAGCTTTGTTCAGCGCGCCGGGCGCGCAGCTCGAGGACCGAACAGCGTTGGTCTGGCTGTACTTCTTGTAGAGCCAACTGCATACTCCATCCGATCGACTCAGCCAAAGAGGCGTGGCAAGAAAAAACAGGAGGTAGCTAGTAGTACTGATCAAGCGACCGCAGTGACAGAACTTCCAAGTCAACCCAGTGAAGAAAAGGACTACGCTCGCAGTCACGGCCGCTTTCGGGGGGCTCGGAACGCTGCGAATGATACACTCACTCCACTCAGCGACCCTCCGTTTTCCCAGGATGATGAGAGCGAAGGAACATACATTTTCATTCAAGCGACCTCATGTCGACGCAATGTCCTTCGTACTGTTTTCATAAACCCTGCACCACGTTGGTTTTGATTTTATAACACATTCTGTTGTCTGACGCGCTCGCTCTTTCAGAACCTGTCGTCCCTTGCTGTGATGTCTGTGACCCCAGCCTGTTGGATCTGGTTCGACCGGGGCTGCGGCCCAAGCCCACGACAAAGAAGCTTGCGTACAGAAAGCAACCCAACCTGGAGGTTGTCTCTGCGCTCCGAACTTGGCGTCAAAAGGTTTTGATTGACGACAAGCACCCATGTTACCTCACGGCCTCATATATCCTCTCAGAAGAGGCCATCAACAAGCTCGCAAGCCTTTCTCCGTGCACAGAATTGACGATCGAAGGTTACCTCTCGCAACAATGGGTACTCTGGGCAATGTACGGCTCAGGTGTCACCGCCGTCATCATGTCATCTCAACCTCAAAGTGAGAACGCGACACCGAAACCGGCCACCAAACATCAATACAAAGACCGAGACAAAGACCGAGATGCGAGGCTAGGTGCAGTACACGACAGGGGGGGTTCACAGTATGCAACCCGCCACTATAAACGGAGGAGATCTCGTTCTCCATTTGACCCACTTTTCGCCTCCACAGAACAAGCCCCACAGCAGCAGAAGCGGGCTCGCCGCACAGCCACCAACACAGCCAGCTCGAGCGACGCAACTGTGGGGTCTTCTTCATGGTCACAATCCCAATCCCAATCATCACAACTCCCATTCCCGCAACCCGTCTTTGTTGTACCCAGCAACGTGGCATCTAGCCATTTAGAGATGGACGTGTCACCAATTCCCCCATCCCTTTCGCACCAACCCAGGCCGCAGCTACCAATACTGTCACGCTCTCGTTTATATCGTCCTTCTGTGCCCTCCAACGCACCGCTTGGCCCTCTCTCCCCATACCGACTACCTCCGTCAAGTCAGCACGTGACGTTGACCAGCACAGAAGCGTCACCAGTTCCCCCACTCCCTCTGCACCAGCCACAGCCAATGTCGCCATTCTCTCATTCACACCATCTTATAGTGCCCTCCAATGCACCGCTTGGCCCTCTCCCCCCGTACCGACTACCGCTGTCAAGCCAGCACATGGCGTCAACACCCTCATGGCACACACCGGCTCATTCAAGTGCACCTTTCATGAGCCGTCCCCGACCTCTTCGAGCCGCCCAGAGCCCCCTTTTTTCCACCCCTGTTCCTAATCCCGGGCCTGCAGTTGACCTTCAGCTACAGACACCAAAGCTGCTCAGCCATCGCTGGAGCTCCGCATCAAACCCTGTTCCTGCCGCTGCATCCCGGCTTTACCCTCAAGCTTTCAACATTTATGACCCCCACAGCCCATTTCATGGCCCCGCCGCTGTTGCTTCGTCATCGGGAGGGTCTCACACAGCCGCTCATCGGCATCACTTGACTCCCACATTCGAGGTGCCCACCCCGTCCCCAATGCCGTTTTCTCTCCCTCAATACCATCAACACGCACTGCGAACAGAACGCGAAGATCCAGCCCCACCAGGCCTTGGACGTTTCACACCATTTGCGTCACCACACCCTATGCCACCTGAAGAGCAGCACAACTTTCTCGATTTCTCACTTCATTAACCTCAAACAAAGTTCATATGTATTCTACTTTATCTTAATGGGTAATACATCGCAGTTTCTGTTGATTTTGAGGTAGAAGCTTCCAAAATAGAGGGCGCGTGGAGGTTTCGAGGATGGAGAGGATTTTACGAGCACGAAAAATTGACTGAGGCAAATTTCTCACGGGCCAAAACGACAATCCCTATACATTTGAGCCCAGCCGTTTGAGGACGAGAGACGACGTGAAATGAGCGGAGCTTCTGAGTTCGAAAATCGGCTGGTCCGAGCCTATAGTAGGGCATTTATTTCCTCCGATGGATACGGTATTTTTTCCGTGGCGGGACTCCGTGACTGGACATTACACGGAAGTGATCGAGTAAGCAGGTCCGGTTGCTTATTGAGCTGACAAGGACGGTTTGACACTTGTACGACAGCACTGTACATGGCTAAAGTACTGAGGCTAGCTAGTCCAGATTTGATTCAGCTAGGTAATCTCTACGAGTCTGGGCATTAGAACGATCGAATGGAGAAAGGGGACCGAAGGAGAGATCTATTGGAGCGATCGCAGGGGGCGTGTGACGGAAGTGCTCAGTAATCTTTTCTCGACCGCTCGTCCAGTATGGTAATTCCCAGATCCTCCTGTGACTTTGTCTCCGTATTATTAACATGCTACTCACCTATTCCATTTTTCCTTCTCTTTTCTCACTCAGCTGCTCTCCCTCCTCCCTCTCCCCCATCCCATCCCCGTTTACTTTAAACACCCGACTTCTCTCTTCCCTCCTCCACACTCCCCCCCTCCCTTTCCTCACCCATCTCCGTATCTCAATCACCCTCAATGTCCAAGCGTCTAGTCAAACTCATCGTCATCTCGGATTTTGTGAGTCAGCTGAACGCCCCACTGCGCTTCCCTAATTCTTGCCCAAACGCTTCTCTTACCCTTTCCTTTCTAGGGCTGTCCGTGGTGTTTCATCGGTCACCGCGAACTCCAGACTGCCATCGCGCAATGCGCGAACCTTCCTGTGGCCTTCGAACTCGAGTACCGGCCGTTCTTACTTCATCCCAACCTTCCCGCCGAGCCTGTGAGCAAGAACGAGTTTGTTGGGAGGAAGATTGGTCGAGAAAGATGGGAAACATGCAAAGTCATGGCAACGGAACGGGGCGAAGCCGTGGGCATCAATTTGTGAGTCGTCATGGTCGTCCTTCGTACCTCCCCATCTCTGTCAAGGTTGACTAGGCTTCCCATCATGCATATACTCACGCCCTTCTTCTATCAGTTCATTCGCCGGTCCCACTAGTATGACGCTCCAGGCTCACCGACTGGTCTCCAAGACGTACGAAATCAGTGGTCACGCGGCACAATCTACTTTGATCACCCTCATCTTCCGCGCGTATTGCGAAGATGACCTCGACATCAACGACGCCCAGGTTCTTGCAGATTTAGCGGAACAGTCTGGCGTGATGTCAAAAGTCGAGGTAAGCGTCCCTACCAGGAATCCTCCATTTCATTTGGTCGCTGAGTTTAACACCTGTTTACTTAGGCATTGAACTTCCTGGATTCAGACGAGTGCCTGGAGAAGGTCAATAACCAGGTAGCCGAGGCGCGTGCAAAGGGCGTGACCGGGGTGCCATTCACGATTATTGATGGCAAGTGGGCGGTTAGTGGTGGTCAGTCAGCACCCGTCTTTGTAAAGGTGCGTAACATGGAACTTTGCCGATCAAAATGTGGCTGATGTGACTTGCAGATATTCAATAAGCTGGCAGAAACCCCTACCGTACCGCCATCACAATCGACCACACCTGTACCGGCTACGGCTGTCGCGGTGGCATGACCATGTTGTTTGTTTTTTCCGTTCTCATCCGCCCCGCCCTTATTTGCATGCATGTTGGGAGCGGAGCCGACGATATCCCGCATCATCTCACATGACTGCCACCCTATTCCTGTATCTTTTTTGTTTCTTTTTGTTTTTCTGTTTCTTTTTTGTTATTATCAGTCATTTTTTTTCTATGACAATTGTCGTCACATTTGTAGGTGATTCGTTGGGGTCATGGACGTGGCGTGCCAACGACATAGTCCGTATGCATAGGATTGATAACTCCGCCGCCCAGTTATTATGACGTCACTTTGTTTTTGCAATCTGATGTCCGAGTATCAGTTGACGAAGAATTTCCGCCTGGCGACATTGCTAGGCTATCGGATAGACCGATCACAATCTTGATCAGAGGTTAATAATTAAACGTCGAGGGTACGGGGGTGATCAGTCTCGGTGCCGTACGCGTGTGATATGGTTTGTGACACCTTCCTGTGACCATCCACAACATATCCTTTCCTTGTATGTTTCGAGCACTCCCTTGAACTACTCTCGATGGTCAACAACACCGAGCTCGCCATAGGGTGGTACGATTATCAAACCCGCTCGTGGTGCCCCGCTGAGCACACAACTTATCCCCATCAGATGGAAAGCCACCGACCGACAGCACCAGAGGAATCGGAGAGGTGTCCGTTCAAGTAGCAGAAAATGTCAACGAGCCGGTGATAACGCGTTCGTTCTTTTTCCTTTATCTTTTTCCCTGGCGCTCTCAAACGTTCCTCTCGAAGGCTGAAACTGCCCCCCCCAAAACAGGTGACCAATTGCGAGAGATCCTCCGATGGTGGCTCTCCCCTCTGGACCAGTCAGCAAATCACACCGCAGCGGGCAAGGCCCGGCGCAGTGGGGCCGCCGAGTGGCTCATCCAACGCGGGGTTTACGAGGAATGGAAGACGGCGGTTCAAGGGAAGCGTACGTTAACCCGAGAACACTCTTTTTTTTCGTTCTGTTTAACGTTTGGCTCAAACAGAATGAAGAAACATCGAGGATATGCGGCCTCGATGGATAGCATTAGATTTATTTTATCTTCAAGGACACCCGGCTGGTATGGCCCACCCTCCTCCGTACGGCCTTGAGCCGTCGCCGCCAGCGCCGCATTCATCACACAACAATGGGCCGCGGGAACCCAGTGAGGGAGGGTGACTTGGTCGATGCAAGAGAGGGCATGCTTCGCATTCGCAGGAAAATGCATAGGGGATGTGGTGGTGGTGGTGGATTGCCCTCGATGAAATATCCCGACAATACTAGAGATACCTTACTCGCACAGAGTCGTCCCCGTGGCTCGTGGAGCAAACTGGTTCTGTTTCCATACCTCTATCGTAAGTTCAATACTACTCGTACCGAGGCCAACATTCGAACGATGCATAAATGGTGTTATCGATACACAATGTCTGTCACATGTTCCGTTGGCTCAGTTTGTCAATGACCTTTGGACGGACCGGATCGATAAGGGGACTGTTCCTCTTCGTCTTGTCCGATGTCCGACAGTTCGCCGCATATGAGGTGGGTAATTGCAGTAAGCTTCAAGTTAACGTAAATGTGACCGAACCCGGTTTCTGGACGTCGCCTCCTTACTGCACCCATCATCCCAGACCCTGCGCAGTGCCCCACTCCAGCCTAATGATTATTCCCGACAGAAACTACCGTACACCGAGCGCTTTTCCTCCAGCCATCCCTGCAAGCTGGAACGGAATCGGAACGACAGACCGTTCCTTGTCTCCGTGGTATTGTTCCTTACGGTGATTTTGGAAGGTTCCAGAGCATCAGACATTTCTGCTCCACAATCATACCGTTGGTTATCGTAAGTGTACAAATGCAGGGGAAGCAACTCCATCTGGAGCGGCGCCACACTCACTGGAGTGCCACGGGTTCTTACGGCGGAGATGCGGCCAACAGCGATCAGACGAGGCTTCAGATGGGTTCCGTAACAGACCGGACTATACAGTCGTCGTGGTCTGGGACAACCGCAAATCAAGGTTTGCAAAGCCTCGGAACACATTCTAGCATGACACGGATGCGAATGCTCGTGGCACGACCCCAATCCACCGAGCGCCGCCATGTGATCAGCTTAACCTCGCGCGATCCTGACTCGCACACGATGCAGAACTGAATCGCCATCATTCACCAACCGATCTGTCAGGGCACAGCACCCGCTTCACAAGGAAACCCATCCTTGGAATCTAAATATTGCATGGTCACCCTGGACAGGTTCAAGCAGCAGAAGTAGAACCCATTATACGACGCAACATGCCACATCACTAGGGCGACGCACCTCGGCCTCACGAGGCATCGCGACGTGGTCACCCCGATGTTTTTACTGTTGTCGCTCAAACGTGGAGCAGGCGTGTACATCTAGGACGATGACGATTTGGCTCCTATGCGCCAGCCGTTGTAATGAGGAAACCTCCACACAGCCACCAGGTGTCTTTTACTAGAGAAATGGATGAACGCTCAGCACTGCACAGCAGGGACACCATGCGGTGCGGTGGTTACCAGGAGATTCACCGCATCTGGTGAAGAATGGTATTACTCCGATGTGATGTGCATGAGACAAGCCCACCGGCATCACGATACCGCAGACACCTCAGCGTTTTACAGCTATTAGGTGTAATCCGAACCTACGTACAGGTAATCGTCACATGAGTACAGTGCGAATACCAGTTTCCAAAGCAACGAGATACAACGATGGGAAGGGGAGTTGACTCTCAGGGAGCTACTAACTTAGTAGTATATGGTCATGTGATCCTGATATACAACTCGAATCGACAGTACCGCCCTTCTGAATGACTCCGACAGTTCCGGTGCTGAAGACGACGACGTACTAGGATGGGTGTGACTTGAACCTGAAGTGGTCGAATTGTCGGGACAAGCGGCGGCATTCAAGCGGTATAATTAGCCCAAATCAGTTGAGCTAAGCCCGCGAGGCGGTACGCATGTTCCACCCACACAGCTATGACGAAAAAACGCCCCTATGCCGCGCCTTCAATATATGTAGGGGCTATTCTAAGTCCAGAGTCACTCGCGTGTGTCGGCAGTGAGCGTGGGTTACTGTAGGATCGATTCACTACTCTATTAAGGGACATCTTGACTGAGTTATCACCCAATCGACTGGCATTGGGTGTTCCTGCCTAGTCGTGCCTTGGGTGGGAAATAAGCGGCACAACTTACCATTCCGAATGCAGTGTCAACAATCGACCTGCGTGTTGAACGTTCTCGGAGACCTTGACGTTTTATTTAGGAACCCCCTGCCTCCATCATTGATCAAATCCCAGTTTCGTTCCCTCCAGTCATCTTCTGACAATGTCCAAGGAAAATATCCTGGGCACACTCGTCGCAGTCGTTCTCAAAGCCCAGCACCTTATCGACAACCATACTTTTTACAAACAGGATCCCTACGCTAAGCTCTCCCTCAGTGGCACAACTAAGCAAACGCCTCCAGATCCCAAGGGTGGGCAACACCCCGTGTGGGATGCCGAACTTCGCTTCCCTATCTCAAAGGACGCATCAAAGAATAACAGAACGCTCACAATCTCTGTATTTGCAGAGGAGAGGAAAGATGATGAACTCCTCGGAGAGGGCACCATCGACATCACAGATACCCTCAAGACCGGCGAATTCGATAGTACGCCTCCTTTCTCTACTTTGGTCGTTATAGATTCGCTCACTCTAAGGACAGATTGGGTGCCCCTGAGCCTGAAGGGTGCCCAACGCGGGGAAGTTTATCTCGAAATGACGTTTTTCGCGTCTGGCCCTGCTCCTCTCACCCGACGCCCGACCAAATTCACGAATCCCTCCGAGCGGCTTGGCCGACCCCAGCAGCCCGTCACTCAGCGCCCTCAGCGCATGACATCCCAGCCCCAGCCCCCGCCCTCCACTCTCGCCCCTCAAGGGCAGCAGGGACCCCGAGTCAACTCACAAGATGTTCGAAGACAAGGGCCCCCTACGGCCGCCCAGCAGGTTCCGCTTCCAGGCGCGTGGCCAGGGCCCTCAGCTCAACGTCAATTACCGCCGGATCCAGAGCTAAGCAAGAGTTCGTGCCTTCGATCCTCCGTCCTGGCGGGCCTTCGCGCACAGGCAACACGAGCCCGAATGCATATCCCGCCCAACCCCAACCCGCGCACCAGAATATATCGCCACTTCTTGGATCACTTGCACCGCAAGGCCATATCTCCTCGTCTACCCCGCAACTCGAAGCACAGCCGCAACACACGCGCCGGGTTTCGTCTTATTCGGGCCAGGGGTCATCGGGATATGGCGAGTACGCGGCAAGTGGGCATGCAGCCACACAGCATTCTCCTCAGACACAGCCCGAGGTTCCTCACGCTCACCATAATCTTTCGTCGCAACCACTGCCACGACAGCAGCAGCATCAGCGTGTTGCGAGCCAACCAGCTCCCTACATCTCGCCTTACCCACCGAACAATCATTCCGTTGCTCAGACATATGCCACGCCTCCTGCTTCAGCTCCGCCTGTCCAATCATATGTTGCTACCCAGAGCCCCGCACCATCTACCTTCTCTTACCTAGCTGCCCCTGGTCCCACTGGCCCAGGTCCTGTCTATCCTACCCAACCACACGCCGCAACTTCGAGCCCAGTTCCGCCCGTCCACTCCCCAGCCGCCAACATAAGCGCTGCCCCGCCTTCTCCACCTTCCCATTTGTATCCCGTGACCCCGGGTTCACCTTCCCGACCACCCTCGAGCCCTGCCCCAGGTCCTCATCTCTTCACCGCGTCTCCTGTCCCCTTTACTTCGCCATATTCGGCATCTGGGAGCCCCGCCCCGCACTCTCAGCCATACCTTTCACCCCTAAGCTCTGTCTTAGCACCCCCTGTTCAATCACGCTTCTCCCCCCCTTCCTCCTCCCCCCCACTCACACAGTCGTACTTTTCGCCACCAAATTCACTGTTCCCGGTGCCGACGTCGCCGCCCCCGATACCCTCTTACGGCCACTCATACGAACCACCCACCGCGCCATCTTTCCCCGCGCCCTCCTTCCCCGTGCCTCAGTCCACCATCGATTACTATGGGACCAGTGCGGCCGCCTCGCCTCCACCCCCGACGCCGTTCTCCGTCCCCCACGACCAGGAGCCCGAGCTACCCGACCCGTACCTCCTCATGCGCTACCAGACACCGCTCCCGCTCCCCCCCGGCTCCAGCCGCGCCCCGAGCGCGCAGCCGAAGCCCCCTGCTGCCGTGGCGTCGACGAGACGAGACGAGAACGAGCGCGCAGCGCGCGAGCTGCAGTATCGGGAAGAGGAGGGGCGTGCGCGCGCGCGCCGTGAGCAGGAGGAGCGTGATGCTGAGTTGGCGCGCTCGCTCGATCGGGAGCTTAATCTGGACGGCCGTGGCGGAGGAGCGGGCGAGGAAAAGCCGCTGCCGCCACCTCGACGCGCGGAGTCGATCGGGGGACACCGTTCTGCTATGCCTGGCGCGTGGTAGTCGATAGTGTTTCACAAAGTTTGCAAATTGAAGGGTTGATAGGAGAGGGCAGCAGATCCCTTGTGCCGTAACATTGGCACGGACTCACTTTCCCGCTCTTCGTATTGTTGGTTTCTTCGTTGTCGGCTTTTTTCCGCTACTTCGCACGTAGAACACATAGCCTAAGATCTGAGTACAGATCATTACACGTAGACTTCACTTTAGTAAAGAGTTGTCACGCTATTGGGAATACCAGTTCCCTTGAAGTCGTTGACTCCCGACCTCGAGTGGGGGCCGGTTTCATAATTAAGTTTGTACTCTTCGAGCTTCGATTGCTTCGATGTTCGACACGTAATGCACAATGACTCAAATAGAACTTTTTTACTCACACAAGTACGGACGGGGATGGCGCAGAGCTATGTATTGTAACTTTAAAGGTTAACGTAACTAGAACCCTCCCCAAAATATATTGAACCCAGACCACTAGGATCTCTGCCGTGCAGTTTTTACTATCGCTCGTCTGGTCGGAAATGAATCAAGTTCGGGAAGGGCTCGGAGACAGACTAGGGGCATCATTCGCATCAGTATGTATGTGAAACAAGACGTAAAGTTCGGTAACTGACCTCGCGGTACACGCCTTCCAACTTCATTCTCAGCAAACATTTTCCCGGGAGGCTCTTCACAGTGGTGTCCATCCACGCCGACCAGAGCCACGATCCACGAGGGATCTCCCGGGAGAGATGTGCGCGCACGACCGACCACGCGCTGCCGTCCGCATGGAGCCGCAGAACCCTTGCGAGGCGCTGGAGGTGATTGTGGACGAGGGTGTGGTACAGTTTCTGCGCCGCCTCCTCGCGTGTAGACGTCACGACGCAGTGCCCCGGGAGGAACGCGAATTGGCAGCCGGTGGAGCTTTGCAGGGTCGGAGGATGGACCCGCAGCCCGCCGAGATCGCGCAGGACGAAGCCCAGTGGCGTAAGGGAGGCACGGGAGAGGCGCAGCAGCGCGTTTTGCGGATGGGCCTCGAAAGCGACGCCGTTGTGGAGCAGGGAGGGGACGACCGCCGCGATAAGGAGGCGCGCGTACCTGCCGCGAGAATGCTCAGCGAGGGAGAGTCTCCAAACACAAGAGTATCCAGACTCACTCGTCAAAAAATCTCAACCGCTTCTCCGGTGCGTCTAAGCGCATGACATGCTGTACGACGGGGACCCCCGCCGGTAAACCCGAATGACCTGTTTCTAAGCAGCGCAGCGCATATGATGACTGCCTCGTCCTCGACGGGGGGGTACTGTTTCCGGATCACGACTGTGAAGTGCTTCGCGACATCTGGGTCGAGGCTGACTCCTTTGGCATCTCTGGAACAGACGACACTGGCGATCTCTTGCTCAATAGTCAAGATGCGGGAGTCAATGGCAAGCTTGGGAACGACCTCCTTGGAAAAGCGCGGCCCGAAATTGGCTGTGAAATGGGAAATGGTCCGGAGGGCAGAGGACACAGAGATGCCAACTGAGAGCTTCAGCGCAATGTTGGGAATCTCAGAGAAGACAACAGTTCTATGTACGACTATGGGTAAGTAATGAACTTAACAGAACCAGAATTGGTGAACGCACCGAATGCTCGCCTGGCCAAAGGCCGGGATACTAAAGTCGTCGTCCAGAATTTCGACGTCCGGAAACTTGGCACGGATATTTTCAACCTGCAAATCGTATACGGGAACTATGATGCATCCGTCTCTCTGCGGAAGTGGCCTACCAGAGACCCGTGATGCCAACTCCACGACGACACGGGCCTCTTCTTCAAAAGGTCCTAGAATATCCAGCATCGCGTGGGACGCGACAGCGAAGCGAATGCGCGGAAAATTCCAATCTCGGCTTTGTGGGTCATGCGGCAGGAGAGGCAGAACTGTGTGACGAGCTCGGTGCATCTGGTCGGTCGATGTTAGGATCAGAAAGTAGAAATCGTGGAGAGGCAAGCAAGTCGTACAGGGTGCGTTGGATGTCCCTCGACGATGGATTGTTCCCACTCGATGGCAGGGGAGGAGGACACGGTCGGGCAGATCGGAGGGCGTTCATACACGGCTCCTGTGCACGATATAAGTGGAAGGGATTGAGAGAGGCATCAACTGAATACCGCACTTTGCCAGATGTAAGAACTGGAGAGTTCCTCCGCTAGGTTGGCGTTGATATCACCGCGCGACATGGCGTTCGTCGAAAATTTTCTCCACCAGTGCAACGGATCTCGGCTTTGATAGAGAAAGGCGGGCTCTCCTAGGTGAAAAACTAGAGAAGATAGAATTGGCTTCTGCAGAGATGACTAAGAGGTGGGTGAGGAAAGGGCGTAAGCAAGAGAGATGTTCGGCGCAAACGTACAACGCCATCGGATCCAGGACCCCGGGTCGAGAGCTCAAATATAAAAGGTATCATATCAAGAGGGTCCAGAAGCCAGATTGGCCGGCCGTGTCTGGTGTAGGTTTCTTCAGAGAAGATGGGTTCTTGGTGCAATGGAATGATTGCAAATACGTCCGCAGGGTGAAGTGACCTGGTCAGAACAGGATGCTCGCTCATGACATCGGTAGATAGAATGACACAAATCCCCCGTGCGTCTTCTGACTGTATTGGAACGTAATAAGAGCGGAGGAGCGATTCTGTCACGATACTCGCCAGGAGACGAGAGGTGACGGCAAAAGCGGCTCTCTCTGACGGTTGAAGACGCGAGACCAGGCTCCAAGTAAGAACAGAATCGGTGGATGAAGGTGACGAATTTCTTAAGATGGTGCTCTTCAGATTCCCCATCCTTGAGACTTCAAAAGGTGTGAAAAGAGTCGGGGGATGGTGACCAAGCCCAGCCAAAACCAGTCACGGCGGTCGAGGTTAAAATATGTACGCGTGGCACAGGGGTCAGGTCCAGTTCGAAGCGAAATTCTGGGACGTGGGAAGTGCATAGAGAAAAAGGAGGGGCTACCTGACAAAATGGTGGTACGCATAGGGATGGAGGTTCCTTCCTGTCCTGGAAGAGTATAGGCAATCGATGCAAAGTCGCTTTCCGATTGGACGCAAAACATATCTGATAAGATTCAGCGGACGTAATGATCTGCCAGTGATTAGATTCCTCAACATCGTACCCACGCGTGCAAGTTGCGTAAATATGAGCCGTTGCGAGCAGTCTGCGTGCATGAGTTAGCTAGGCTTGTCACCCAATATCATTCTGATGGAACAGGCCAGCCGCGCATCTGTCAGATTTACACGCGGCCTGACCGCGTGAACATGTGAACATGTGAGCCCTTGGAACTGAGCCCGAACCTAGCTCGGACTAAGGCTAATCAGACGCAGACACGTCAAAAAAATTAGTTTGCGTGGACTTTTCGCGTCACCGTCGAGTTGTCAACAGAGACTACAGAGCCTAGTTAGTGACGAACGTCAGATACGACTCGGAGTCGTACAATCTGACATGTCTGACAACCGAGCTTGCAACCGAGCCCGAATTTTGTAAATTTTCTCGTTTTGTGTATCCCCGCTGCACCAGAGAGGACACTCTTAGCTGGTTGACTGATCCGTGGAGGGTGGGGTGATCATCATCACGATAGTGCGATGACCAAAATTGTCGCTTCGTCCGTTCTCTTGTTCTCCACTGATGGCAGAGACGCTTCTCGCCATCGTCCTGGTCACCTCTTCCGCCAACGGAAGCAGCCTCATATGTCGTTGGCCACCCTCGCCCCAATCTTCTCCGCGCCTTGCCCGACCTCGCCCGAGCGCCAGCTACGACCCCGACCAGTATGACGACCCGTGGCGGTCGGCTAACTTCCCGGAGGTATGCGCACTCGACCCACCGCGCCATGCGCACGACGAGTGGGAGTACATCTGGCAACGCCCCCACGCCGCTCGAGATCGCTCCCACTCCTTCTCGCGCTCGACGTCGCACTCCGCGCCCTCGGGGCGTGCGTCCCCCACCAAGGACAGCGGCGTGCTGTACGACGGTGCGCTGTACGACCTCGACGACGCACCGGCCGACGCACCCCTCCACGACGAATACGGCGCGCTCTTTGGATACGCCGCCGAGTTCCTCGCCGGGCTGCTCCTTCCCAAGCGCGCCATGTGTCACCAGAAGTTCGCGCTCGCCGTCGACGACCTCTTCTTCGTGGGTCACCCCGTGTGCGGCGACGCGGACGGCGTCTGGCGCTTCAAGCAGGAGAAGGACGTGCGCGGCCGCGGCGCGCGCAAGCGCCGCGTGTCAGGCGACTGACGTCTCCTCGTCCACCGAGTTCGATTCGGCGCCGGAGAGCAGCTCCCCGCCGCCGCCGTCGTCGTCGTGGTTACAGACGTTCCACGTCGCGTTCGTGCACGAAGTGCCCGACCCGTCGTCCTCGGCCTCGGGAAACATCGGCAGATACTTCGACGTCATCTACCAGCAGGTCGCGTTCACGCTCACGGCGGTGTTGTTTCAGGAGCAGGTCCTGTCGAACTTTGTCGAGAAGGACTGTGACGTCCTGTGTGCGCTCAAAGACGAGTTTGCGTCAAAATGTGCGTGCTTTCGAGCGACGCTCCCAGCCCCGTGGCTCATCCACCCCTTTCCCTCTCAGCTAGGTCATACGAAGAGTACATGAAAGAGGCGCTGTTAGTCTCTTCCGTTGCACCGGCTATGAAGACCCTATATGAATCCATAAAGTCGCGCTCGCTCGCTCATCTTACGATCCACAATCTCCCCTTGGAGCTTCAGCTCCCGCCACACCTGGATGCGCTTCTTCACAGCACGGACGATGACGAGTTCGCAGAGCGTGACGAGGCCGAGGCGAGTAATGGCGTCAACACTTGGGGCCCTGAGTTTAGCATCGCATGGCGTTTGCCAGCCCTCGAGCCGTGGAAGAGCTTGCTGTTGTTGAGTGACCCCGACAGCCCTGGGCACGAGTGGACGGACGTGTACGCGGCCATTCGCGGGACGAACGTACGAGAAGAGGACAAGCTGCTTGCGGAGCAATTGATCAAGTTCCTCGAGACTGTCGATATCACTTTGTCGTATGTCGGCTTTTCTACCACTCGTAATACGATGAACTGAATAGCTTTGGGACTTAGGCTCATGGACGTGGCGAGCCTTTTGGATTGGGACCTAGAGACGCAAGTGTACCCAATAATACGATGGCTGGTGCACCACCGCCGCGGAAAGGTTGTTGATATGGTCCATCGAGGTCTTAAAACGGTCTTTGCATTACCCTACAGGATGGAAACACCGTGCGTCCCGACCCCGTTCGTCCGTGGGATGTCTTCTTAGAATCTGTTTAGCCTCAAAGATCTCGCGAGAGTGTTTCGAACAGCATTCCCCGACCCTTCTATCCCTTCACTACCGCAACTCCTCGCTACGATTTCTGGAGCGTCGTCGAATCACTTTTACGGGACGGTAGTGAAGTCAAAGGAACGGATTCCGATGTTCTACGACGTCATCCGGTGGATGCTGCAGCGCGACCTACTCGTCACCCTACACCTGCGCGTGCGCATCGTCGTACCAGCAGTGCTGAAGGCTAGAGTACGCCGTCGGTGGGAGGAACTGAGGGAAAGCGGGTGGCAGACGGAGGAGGAGGATGCGTTCCGGGACCGTGGGCACAAGGCGCGGACAGACAGTGGGGGGAGTGGTGGGGACTTTGGGCTGTTTGATTCACCAACGTGGTACACACGCCGCGGCCCGGGCTCGCAGCATAACGGCGCTAACATCGGCGAGGTCATGGAACCACCCATACTAGAGGAGGGCATTCAACTCGACGAGGAGATAGAAGAGGAGGAAGCAGAGGCCGCACCCGAGGAAGCGGAAGCCGAGCGTCGCGTGGTCGATGACGATGAAATGGAGGAGCATTGCGAGGACCCAGACACATCAATCCTGGCGGATCCCGGTCGCGCAACGTCTGTACAGCGCCGGTGGTTGCAAGCCATGTCAGAAGGAAAAGACGAACATGTCGCGAAGCGATTTGACCAGTATGTGGCTCGCTGCAGTCGTATCGACAGTATCGGGCTGACAAACGTGTGTGTAGGATCAACCAATACTTTGACGGTCAGTGCACGGACGACGAGATCTTGTTCAAGGCCGAAATATCTAGGAGGCAATTGCGAGAAGTATTACACGTTTATGACGAATATGTGGGTACTAGCCACCGTGGCAATCGCTTGAGATGGCTAATTTGGGGCTACAGTTACAAACATTCTTGCTCCCATCATGATGAGAGCACGACCTAGTGTGTAGGATCTCCGAGTCTGTCAACGAGCGAAGGCAGAGGATATGACAGAACTGACAGAATCTATCATTCTGGTGATCTTGATGGTCGGCGCCGTGAGCTGTGGTTGTCTTTTCCGTGGTTCGGAGAGCGAGATCGCGAACTGCGATGACGGGTGAGCAGGCTAGCGTCTTTTATGCCGTTTGCCCTGCTGCGCTTCCTGTCCCTTGAGCGGCGGGGATGTTCTGTTTCGTCCGCTGCGTCTCCCACGCGCTCCTCGTCACCACCCTCGACTGGTTCCTCCGTTGACATGGGGGCTTGACCCTCCTTGTCCATTTTACGTTTCCACATGAGTTTCTTCAGGCATCGCGGGCACAAGACAACCTTGACGAGGGCGCTCTTGCGTTCTCCGTGCTCTTCATAAGCGAAAGGCAATTCCAGGGTAGTTAGCTGCGTAGCCGAATCCTGGTTATTGTGGTGTTTGCAGCGTGTATTCCCGCAGCTGTTCTCTCCTGCCCCAGACAGTACTTCCGACTCAGTACGCCAGCGAAGAGCAAACTAGGATGGGAGACACGTTAGTGCCAGCAAAACCAGATAACGGATATGGTCCTACATTCCCGGACCTGTAGTGCTTCAGGTCACAGACAGCAAACTCGCGAAACAGATTGTCGTAGTACTTCTGTGCGAGCTGGTCGTTCCAAGACGGGTTGTGCGCTTCGGTTGGGTCATCATCCTCACGCAAGAATTTGTGCGAGGCCTTGAGAATGTCGAATTCTGTAGTCGATGACATGGATTTGGCAAGTAGAATGCGTCGAGTCGGATGTGGGTCTCGAACGTGTATGTCGTCACTAATTGAAGTTAGCACAGGGCAACAACCCATTACGAGACTGACGCAAGACACGTTCACCTCGGATCCTGCTCAACCTCAACCTGCCATGTCCAGCCCAAGCAAACCCCTCAACATCGTCAGTCCTCGCTTTTCGCCAGCCCCCATCGGTACACCTGGCAGTCGTAGGGGCTCGCGCAGCCACTTTGGAACCCCGGGCACCCCCGCCGATCTTCGCAGCGTTCGTGCCCAGTACATCGGCACGCCCCAGCTACCGAACATCCCACCTCGCACAGGGACTAGCACACCCCGCCCATCCGTCTCCACAGAACCTCTCGTGCTTTCCGGTGATGGTCCCAGTCGTGTGCCATCCGTGAGCGGCATTAGCGCGCGGCGTCCCGCTGTCATCGGTCTCGGACTCGACGGTGTTCCGACTCCAGACCCCACGGCCGATGTCGACAGCCTTCAGGAAGATGACAGGGTCAAAGTGCTTCGCAAGCATCTCGTTTCGCGCGAGGAGCGACAAGGGGACAACTCTGGAGCACCCTCGCGTCGGTCTTCCACGTCGCAATTCGCTCGCCCGCGCCAGGAAGATACCGAGGCCTTCCCAGTGCCATATCACACCCCTGGAGCGGACACCACGTATGTCCGCATGTGGATGATGTAGAATTCTATCCCCAACCTAACTCTGCTGTCCTCTAGACACAATATATACAAGTGGCAGCTGGACCAGAGACGACAAGCGCGTCCACGCGCCGTATCATTTTCGGGCTCAACTGCTACGGCCCCGGATCCCGCGTTCGAACACATCCACGAACCTGGTGGATTCCGTAGGAACTATGTGCTACTTCAGTCGACCGGGGTCGACACCGAAGAGCAACCCCGCATTCTCAACAATTTCATCGATTTTCTTTATCTCTTCGGCCACTTCGTGAGTAACTAACGGTTACTTCTTATCGGTTATCTGATCAACCCCAATCAGGCAGGAGAGGACCTCGAGGAAATAGAAGAAGACGATGAAGACGAGGAGGATGAGGACGAAGAGCCCTACGGACAGCCTTCTGGATCGCGGGGGGTATCCGTCCTGCCAGCGGGGCCCGGGGCCCACGGGTCTCTAGTGCGAATCTTAACAGACGTGCCGCCATCAAAGTCTGCCGCCACTGAGACATCCCCACTAATTCCACGCTCCTCGTCACACCATCATTCGCGCTCAAGGCGGCGCCGAACGAGCGTCAGCCATGGAGACGCGACAGTTGGTCAGGCCGTACTGATGGTATGTCGTGCTTGCTTGTTCATGACACATGTTCAGGTGTATGACATTTTTTTTTTTAGCTTTTGAAGTCGTTCGTTGGGACTGGGGTTTTGTTTCTTGGCAAGGCGTGAGTTTCTCCACAGATGTTTCTTCCTTCTTTGAGCGCTTATCGCCCTCAGCTTCTTCAATGGAGGTCTCTTGTTTTCTTCTCTGACACTCTCCGCTATCGCCCTAATCTCCTTGTACTCGTTTTTACTTCTCGTAAAGACCAAGTTCGTCGTATCAGGAAGTTTCGGAGGTAACCTAATTCCCGTGATGCCTATCATGTTGCATCGCTGACCGATTCCAGATCTTGGCGGGACACTCTATGGCCCATGGATGCGATACGCTATCCTTACATCTATCGCAGTCTCGCAAATCGGATTTGTCGCCGCCTACACAATTTTTGTCGCAGAGAACCTGCAAGGATTTATCTTTGCTGCGACCCGCTGCGTAACTTACATCCCGGTCCAATATCTCATCCTCATGCAACTTGTCATCTTCCTTCCGCTGGCGCTCATCCGAAATTTGGCCAAGCTTAGCACAGCGGCACTTGTCGCTGATGTCTTTATCCTCTTCGGTCTCATTTACATTTTTGGGAGCGAGTTTGGGATTATCGCGCAGCGTGGCATTGCCAAAGTTGACTTGTTCAACCCGAAGGATTTTCCACTGCTGATTGGGTATGCACCTTTGCCGTGAGCTGTCTGGTGCGGTATTTTCATGCGTTTTCCCAACAGAACTGCGGTATTCTCCTTCGAGGGCATAGGTTTGGTAAGGGCGAACGCCATATCTTCTCCGGATGACGTCTGAAGTCCTCCATAGGTCGTTCCCATCACCGACTCCATGCGCGAGCCGCACAAATTCCCTATGGTGCTCTCTGGCGTCATGATCTTCGTCCTTGGTAAGTTTGTCCGAATCCCGTCTAAGATTGTTCATAACCCATTTGTCCAGTCCTTTTTGGCAGCGCCGGTGCGCTCTCCTATCTCACATTCGGATCAGACATCAACACTGTCGTCATTGTGAATCTCGACACTTCGTCTCGCCTTACGCAGGCCGTGCAGTTTTTCTACTCGCTTGCGATTCTGCTTTCGGTGCCGCTGCAGCTCTTCCCCGCCGTGCGGATTATGGAGAACGGGCTCTTCACCCGAAGCGGGAAGATGGACTGGGCCGTCAAGTGGCGAAAGAATATGTTCAGATTTTTAATCGTCATGGGCTGTACAGCCCTCAGCTGGGTCGGCGCGAAGGACCTTGACAAGTTCGTCGCGTTCATCGGGAGCTTCGCCTGGTTAGTCTTGCGATTCTAATTGTAAGGCACTCCACGACTGACCTGCGGCGTCGTTTTTCAGTGTGCCACTGTGCTATGTCTACCCAGCCATGTTGCACTACAAGGCTTGTGCGCGCACGTGGAAACAGAAGGCCGCAGACATTGCCCTGGGTGTGTTTGGTGCCATCGCGGCTGTCTATACCACCGTTCAAACTGTAGCCGTAAGCGCGATCTCTTTACTCCCTCGGCCCTGTCTCACTTTTTTTAACAGCTCATGGCACAACCGAGCCCACCTCCTTCACTTATAGGAAATTGCCGTGCTCCGGGTTATTAGCGGTTGTTTTGAATTTAGGGTAGACTTCTTCTGGGAATAAATTCTCGAATTCCACAATGTCTACGTTTCCAACATATACAATATTGCCATGCTAGTTTATCTTTTCGTGCAGAGTTGTTGCAGTAATTTTCGTCCCGTCACGGAACGCGACAGTCCCTTTTCCGGGTTTTGCCGGGTGCCAACTCAGGTCTGAGTCCCTTCGGGCCCGAGGCGGTCGCGGCGCACTTCACACATTGTAGCGAAGCACGGTCTCCCCATTAACAATTCTAGCGAACGCAACAATCAGACTATCCGGTACTTCTTGCACGAGTCTGGTCACGGTACGACGTACTTCCTCGAGAAGCGCTGCTCCGACCAGTGAGGACATCGGACGGATACATCGAAACTAAAACGCTGTTGTAGAGTTCAAATAAGGTGTCTTTGACTCGGGGCTTATCCCAGCTGAAAGAATCGCACAAAGAGAACGAGTGTGTGGCGACACAGCGGTTCCAGAGCTAAGTACTGATGAACGTTGAACGCTTGAATCGAATGTGTTTGGTCGACTCGCTTTCTGTGCCAGTGTATTCACCTCGGTGATGTTGTTCGGCGTCGATCCCTACAAATGATCACCATCTTTGCGCAATGTTTCACGAAGCAGTGCGCTGGCAGGTACAGTAATGGCGGCACTGATTCGCTGGTTCGGACCCGAACACAATTCCAGTCTCCCCTCCTTTCGATGGGCTCTTTGCATTACTGACTGGCTCATCCTTGGGCTCATCTGAATTGTTACCGTCTTGGTGACCATGTCCCATGTCCCAGACGCTGCCACAACTGCATTCTGCTAGTAATTTCCGCACCATCTCCGTCATTGCCCTGAAGCATCGCACATAATTTCACATAAGTCTACGCTAGAGAGAGAGCATACTATATTTGTTTTTGGGAAAACAAAATTTGCAAATTTGTGAACATGATCATGATCATGACGACATAGATGAGGGAAACTAACTCATTGGGGACAATCATTCTCCATGTGATCGCGCTATTCGGACACAAACTCGGCCGGTATGGGGTTCGTAGGCGCCGATACTCTGTCTTACACATTGACTCCCGTAATGTCTAAGGACCTCAAGGAGCTCACCCGGGAGCAGGTACAACAGGTAAAGACGCTCTCGACACGCCGGGACGATGTGCACCTGTTTGCTCACGTATCTCGCAGCACAACAAGGATGGTGACCTGGTCAGCACGCTTTAATTCCCTGCACGGTCGTCGCCGACCCCTTACCTCGACTCACTCACTTCTTGGTTCATAGTGGGTCATCATAGATGCAAGAGTCTACGACCTTTCCCGTTTCGCCGACCTCCATCCCGGCGGGCGGGCGGTCCTGGTCGACAGCGAAGTCGCGGGTCAAGACGCGACCGAGGCGTTCTACGGCCTCCACCGGCACGAGGTGCTCGAGCGACCACAATACGCTCGGCTTCAAGTCGGGGTCGTCCGTGGGGAGAAGAGCGTGATCACGGGTCGCCTGATTGGAGGGCTTAGCAAGGTGCCGTATGGGGAGCCGACGTACCTCACTGAGGGCTTCCACAGTCCATACTACACTGAGGTGCGTGCACGCTTGGAGTAGTGCTGCTTCTCCGGGGCGCTCATCAGAACGTGGGGTTGGGGTCGGTCGGCCGTTGTGTGTGATGGACACGCGTAGAATCACAGGGTGTTCCAGAAGGCGGTACGCAAGTTCTTCGATGAGATAGTGTACCCAGATGCGCAAGCGCGCGAGCTCGACGGGAAGCGACCTAGCCAGGAGGTTTTCGACAAAATGGCGTGAGGCCTGTTTGGACTATAGACCCTGATATGCGCTCACGCAAGTTCTTAGCGAAGTGAACCTTCACGCCATGCGACTTGGTCCTGGGAAGCACCTCAAAGGACTCTCGCTATTCAATGGCCTGGTGAAACCCGAAGAGGTGAGTTCGTTATCCATTTCTATTCGTGGATTTTGCTCTGACATGCCACCAGTTTGACTACTTTCATGAGGTGCGGAGATCATTATGTGTGGCCGTACTGCCACATCCTTACTGAGAGTATAGCTTATCATCACTCAAGAATTAATACGAACCGGATCTCGGGGTTATGCGGATGGTGAGGGTGCCGTTTTCCCCGAGTTGGTCCCATTGTTTTGACGGGTCCATATTTAGGCCTTCTTGGTGGCAAAGTTATTGGTCTGCCGCCGATACTTAATTTTGGAAGCCCAGAACTAAAGGCCAAGGTACCTTGAGTGTCGTGGTTTCAGGTGCAATCACTTATGTTCCTAGGTCGTTCCGGAAGTGTTTGCGGCCAAGAAATTCATCTGTCTTGCCATTTCGGAGGCGCACGCGGGTAGCGATGTATTGGGGATGAAGACCACTGCTGTCAAAAGCGAGGACGGCAAGTATTGGATTATAAATGGCGAGAAGAAATGGATTACGAACGGACAGTAAGCAATAGTTCAGAACTCAGTAACGAGATACTTACCTAGCTATCCAGCTTCGCGGACTAGTAAGTACGGTACATTCCTTGTTCCGGGTATCTCGTTCACCGTCAACCCCAGCTTCACAACCGGCTGTAGAACCGAGGTGGGCTCTTAACCCAATCTATGCATTAGCATTTGAATGACGTGGTGCCTGGACAGGGTGGCCTCACTGTTATACTCATCCCTCGTCAAGAGGGCGTCACGACCAAGCCCATAAAGACTTCCTACTCTCCGACTGCCGGAACCGCTTTTGTCACCTTCGACAACGTCCGAGTTCCAGTCGAAAATACGCTCGGGCCCGAGGACGGTGGGATTTTCGTCATCCTGAGCAACTTCAACCATGAGCGCTGGGTCATGATCTGTGCATCCACACGCGCGCAGCGCATGATTATGGAAGAGTGCCTCAAGTGGATCTCGCAGAGGAAGGCGTTTGGAAAGCCTCTCAGCTCACAAGCTGTCGTCCGTTCCAAAGTGGCGCAGATGATCGCGCGCGCGGAGGCCTTACAAGGTTGGCTCGAGAACGTCACGTACCAAATGTGCAACATGGTGAGTAGCGCATCGCCTCGCGTCTCGATTCTGAGAGGGGTCACCGGACCCACATATCTAACGACAGTGAAACCAGTCTTATAAAGAGCAATCAACCAAGCTTGCTGGCCAGATCGCCTTCTTGAAGATGTGTAGCACTCGGTATGCGCAAGATACTGCGAGAGACGCCGTACAGATCTTTGGAGGGCGTGGGATCACGCAGACGGGGATGGGCCGCTTCGTCGAACATGTCGGTCACCGTCTTTCCCATCTAATGCTCTCGTCGCTCACCCCCTCTGTTCGTTTTTAGTATCACCGGACGATTGGGTTTGATTCGATTTTGGGAGGAGGTAAGGTCACATTAGCTGCCTGTGTTTATTTCGCGTTCATTAATGCAAAACACGTTGTAGCGGAGGACGTGCTGGGCGACCTCGGTGTCCGGCAAGCCATGCGCATGATGCCTAAGAACGCACGTTTGTAGCTACAGTCAAGTTAGATTTGTCATAATGTTCTTTCTCCCTCCTGTATGTCATGCATGTCATGTACAGCGTACGTCGACGCTAGAGTGTAACAGTATCAGCAATGTTTACCCTTGGGAACTCTGCCACAATACATCGGACTGAAATTCAGGAATGAATCATCCAAGTGCAAAGGCAAGCCGGAAATGGTAGGGGTCTAGTCTGTGAAGCTTGTGAAGTGCGACGTGACGATGGATCTGTATATTACCGTGGCTCAGCTCAGCCTTCAGCGAACCTACAATTACACCATTAGGAGATCGAATTACGCTAAGTCCCAATCACGGTGGGACGTGAGTGATGAGTAGGCTACTCGGGCGCCTCACAAAGCAACCTCCTGGACAGCCTCCCGCTCCTTTTGAGCACCACGGATGTCTTCAAGCGTGATGCTTGAACGCTCACACATCCCGCGGAAAATCCCGTCTTGCGCATAGAGAACCTCTGGAACATCAAATTCAACTATCTTGCCATTGTCCAGCACACAAATGCGGTCATAAGAGATGATTGTGCGCAATCGGTCTAGGGAAGCAAAGTCACCTCTAAGAAAAAAAAGCAGCGAACAAGCAGTGAATTACTCACGGGCAATGCATAGAATCGTGCGGTCGCGAAACTCATCAGCGATCGTCTCCTGAATCTTACGATCAGTCTCGTAGTCAACAGACGCGGTGGCTTCGTCCAGAATCAGGATCTTGCTGTCTTTGACCAGCGCACGTGCGAGTGATACAAGGGAACGCTGGCCAATAGACAAGTTCGAACCCTCTTCCTCAATTGGGCTGTCCAAAGTAAAGCGCGGCGCATTCGGTGTCGTAGCTCCTGTTCCAAGCTGCTCCTCTTCGCCATCGACTTCGGGCATCACATAGGAGATACGTTTCGCCTCCTCAATGAGGTAAGAGCGCCGAAGGGCGTCCCAGAGCCGTGCGTCATCATGCTGTTCAAACGGATCTAGATTCGATCGCAAAGTTCCGGAGACTAAAATACTCGTCAGAGAACACTGACGCGCTCAATCAATATCGGTTCCACATACAAAGAGTGGAATCCTGTGGGATGATCGAGATCGCATTACGGACATCATTGAGCCCTAGTTTCGAGATGTCGACACCATCGATGCTAATAGAACCTGACACAAGCTCGACGATCCGGAATAATGCAACCATGATAGACGATTTCCCGGCGCCGGTCCTGAATTGCGCTACATCAGAACACAGATCAAGTGCCGGGCATAGGGACCTACCGTCCGACGATGCCTATTTTTTCTCCGCCCTCAACGCTCATGGTGAGGCCCTTCAGGACAAGTGGAAGTTCAGGGCGATACTTCAGAACAGCCTCGTTGATTTCAAGCCTCCCTTTGCTAGGCCACGGAGCACGGAGCTTTTGTTCTGGAATCTCGTGTGGTGGCTCCTGTTCAAGGTCACGAGCGTAATAGACGATGCGCTCGACAGAATTCATGTCGTTCTCGACCTCGGCAAGCTGCCGGACCATCCAAGTGAAGGTCTAGAATGACGCGAACGACCTGAGGGAGCGGCTTGGTTCGCAATGATATACGACTTACCTGTTGAATGGAAAGGATATATGAGAGAGTGACGCCCGTCTGTCCAGGCGAGATGCTGAAGCGCGTGGCGACGGTGAGCATGGCGACAACTAGGGTTAACAGCGTCCCAAGAAAGTCGAGCCGAATACCGAGCCACCGCTAGTTCAATATCAGCCCCGACCCGCCGCGAGATATCACAAAGGGATGCTCACCTGATTCGTGACAGTCATCCAATATGCTCTATTCTCGATGTTCACCTGGTCTCTATTTTCTTTAACGAAACGACCTTCCTCCCCATAAGCACGAATAGTGGCAATCCCCGACAGCGTCTCAGAGAAATGGGAATATAGAGACGACCGTAAGATGGCATCTAGTCGCTGCAGGTACCTTCGAAAACATTATGTTTCTTATTTTCAGGGCACGCACCTTCATTTCTCTAGCACTCGCACGATAAAACGTAGAAACCATAGCGTAAAGCACAGAAACGACAGCGACAACAATAAGGAACCATGGGAGCAAGATCGAAATCAGAACGACAGCTCCGATTATGCTGAAAATGGCGTCAATAAGCATGCGGAAAGAGTCTGAAAACATGTAAGATCAGTCATGACAGTCTAATGACCTTCCCAGAGGAGTGCGTACCAACGAGTACGTTATCGATTGTGTCGATGTCCTTAGAGAAACGATTCATGATACGCCCAACCGGCTGGATGCAAAATGAAGTTGAATGAATGGCTGAACCAAGTCTGAGAGGAAACGCACCGTCGTCTCAAAGAAAGACATTGGACTTAGCATCACGCGGGTGATGGCGTTCTTCCCGGCTGTTAGATAGGGAAAATCAAGGAACTGGAAGACTTACGTCGTGCAATCGCCTCGAGGCAGAATATGCGATAAATGCCATGACAGTACCGTTCAGGAACGTTGCTAATGCCTGTCCAACACCAAGTGCCGCGTAGATCCCCATCTGGAAGCGGATAATCAGGCAGAATTTGATTCAGACAACCGCCTGACGCATACATAAAAGCCTTGAGGTCGTTGCCATTGGCTGTTGTGGCGATGAGCTGGAGCTGGAGTAGCATTACGAAGAGACGTACCGTTCTTGCCACCACACTAACCTGCGGGTATTCGTGCTCGTCAGCGTCACTCAGTGGCTAGCGTTATGAAGTTAACACACCAATACGATGATAACACAATCGAGACTTGCGTAAGCACAAGGGTCACAAGCATGATAGGCATGAGCGCCGCGCCATTTCCGGACTGAAAATATTGTTTGTACACCTGAAAACCGACCACTCCGGTGTTGCGTTCTTCTACCTGCATGAGCTGCGCACCGCGCTTTGCCGCCCGCCGCTTCTTAACGTCTTCATCAGCATCATCGTCCTCGATGTCTACGCCTGTCTTTCCCTTTGACTCGGTCTGATCTTTCGTAACGAACTCATCGAAGGTGCGCGCGAAATCGTCACCATTCGCCATCATCTCGTCGAATGTGCCATGCTCGGTGATGCGGCCGTCGGCCATGAAGTAGATATGATCTACTTTGGGCAGGAAATGAAGGGCGTGCGTGACAAGTATCCGCGTAGTGCCGGAACTGTTATCTAGGAGCACATTGTTGAAAACGGACTCTCCCACATGAGCGTCCAGGGCAGAGAGGGGATCCTAGATGAGCTTTCACTCAGTGAGTGAACGAGAAAATTGAGTCCCACTCACGTCGAAGATGAGGATGTCTGATCGGGAGTAAATTGCACGACAGATATTGACGCGTTGCTTCTGGCCTCCAGATAGTGAGATTCCCTGCGCCACACGGACACGGAACGTCAGTATCATATGAGAGGAAATACTGTTCATTACACACCCTCTCACCGACCTCCGTCATATCACCGTTGGGTAGCACGTCAAGGTCAGGCTCCAAGCAGGCATCATGAACCGCTTTCCAATATCTCTCTGCTTCGAAAGCTCGACCGAAACAAATATTGTCGCGAATCGTGGCATTCTGCTCGAGAATTCAGTCCACCTAACTTTGTCGAATTGATCACAATGACCAACCTGGATCCAGGCGCTCTGGGAGCAATACGCTACAGATCCACCAACACGGACCGAGCCATCCGTCCTGCGCATGTCGCCAGTCAAGCCCTGAAGCAATGACGTCTTGCCAGATCCCACTGCTCCCACGATCGCCACCAGCTGTCCGCGTGGGACCCTAATATCAATGTGCTTCAACTTGAACATTGCCTCTTCTTTGACCTCTTTCGGTTCGGATACGGGTACGGGCTCAGGTTGGGGGTCACTTGGACTCTTATTTTTACCCTTATCTTCCTTCCCCTCATTGAGGTCTGGTGGAGGGCCGTCCCAAGTAAATGACGCGTTGTCGATCTCAACGGCACACTTCAATTTCGGGTCTTTGACAAGCGTCTCAGAAACGAGTTCTGCTGTGAAGCACTCTTGGAGACGGCCAATCGCATTTCGCGCGTCTGCAATCGTGCTCAAGGACAAAGCTATCGTGACAGGATTAGCACATAGCGAGTATATTTTCATAGGTTGTGCAACCTACGTAGCATCATGAGGGGTAAACGCAACAGTTGGAACCAGGTCAAGGAGGAAAATATGACGGCAGGTGTAAGTTGATGTCCAGAACCTGCGTATACGAGAAAAGCTACGACAGATGCCAGTGCCGGAGTAGAAACGAACATTGCTATGTTCGCCGTACGAAGTAGCAGCAATGTCCGTATATAGCTGATGTGAAAAAAAAAAAAAAAAAGTCAGCCAAGTCTAAAAGCCGGTGAAATAACCAATTTACCTCATTTCGTGTTTCCTGAATCCAGCCACACGCTTCAGGAAGGGAACCTCCCAGGCAAAAAATTTGATAAGCTTTATGCCTCCGAGAAGTTCCTGCAGCAACTTCGCCCTCTTATCCGTCCATTCCATCGTCTTTCGTCGAATACTGAAGAAAGACTTCATAATCTTTCCCTGTATTGGGGCGAGAACGACGAAGACGGCAAAGCCGGCCAGAGCACTCGCGCCAAGATTGGAAACCAGTAGACCAAGACAGATCCCCAATTGGATCGGTGCCGTCCAGGACATGTGGAAGAATCCGCAGCAGAAATCTATTCGTGAGACGTCGGTCGAGATGTGATTGACTAATCTGCCATTGGACAACCTTGCCCGAGAGCCGGTGGTCAGACGTAGAGAGCGTGAATAGATGGCAGTGATGAGGCCGCCGCGGACAAGGACGCCAGATGAGGTTGAGCGGTAAAAAGAATGATTATGACAGAGCGTACTGAACAGTTGCAGAATGACGAGGCCAAATGCAAGGACGATTCCTCGACCAGCGCCTGGAGCCGGTAATTTCTCTCGATGTGCGACGTAGGAATCTGTCGCAAATTCGATAAGGGACTGTAAAGGGGTAGTCAAAAGAAGAAATATATACTAGCGGGTGAAGGGGTTTCACCTTTAAAATCAGAGGACTTGTTACTTGAGCGGTGTCACCAGCAACCATTAGTATTCCGCCTGACCAGAACCACCATTTGACGCTGTCATTGATAGCCAGTGAGAGGCTGGGTTGTTTCCTCCCGTCTTTCTCTACCCACTGCCTCAGCCGTTCCTCACCATCTCCCCGCAGTGCTGACATGAGCCGCAATTTTAAAGGGGGCTTGATCTCTCCGTTGGACAAACGGGTATTATATTTATCTGCCTTCTTGCGGCGAGCCTCGAATGAGTCGAGAATAACATTTGCGATGACCTCCGAAGATCTGTGCTCCTGAAGCTTCCATAAGTCGGATGCCTCAAGAGGACGAGCATAACCGAGCGCCATGAGGCTATTCATCCAGCCAAATGTTAAGAGGCTAAACCAGCTCGCAGTCATCTCTGGAATATAATCGGCATCGTCGGTGCTCTGTTTGGGTGGTGGTGGGTCGAGGGGTATAACAAGACCCTTGACAAACCTACGAGACGACGACCGACGGTCACGGTCAACGGTCAGCGAATCCTTCAGCAGTACTCATGGACACGTACCTGTGCGCCTTTCTGAGTAATGACGAGCGCGTCTCGGTCCCCGTGGCATCACTTTGAGGAGCGGGCGCAAGTCTGGTCTCGCCTTCGGAGACGACTTCGGCAAGTTCGATTTTACCCATGTACGCGTACGATGCGCACAGGTACAAGCGAGATTTCAAAGTGACGGGCAAGGATTCAGAAGGTGGTGACGTTCCTAGGAACCCGGCGAGTCATCTGCTATTTAAGGAAGCACAGGTATATGACTAAAGTGAAGGTTCTTCCATGGACTACTGTAGTGCCGTGACTCACAGACTCACAGTGCGCAGGCAGCACACACCAGATGCCAAGAAAACACGTGATTATTTGCCATAACGAGATTGTATTCCGAGTCCTTCTTGTTTTTGCACGACAAAGATACAGAGTACTGGCCATCAAATTGCATCAAACTGTGACTCGGATAGTACGGAAGGTTCTCCACCCGGGATGGGGCTAAGAAATTCCTCCAGGAAACCCGCGCGCTCTCCAGGCCGGAATCTGGACCGTCGCCGGGCCATCTGTAATTGGGCAAATAGGGTTTCACAACCCAAAAAACCGGAAAAAGGCCGAAAACAAGGCATACTTATACTTGTTGACCCAAGTCCTTTTTCACGGAAACCCGGAATTGCGACAAGTGTGGGAAAGTAATAAGCGATGGTAAAACCTAGTCCTTTTTTAGAATACCTTTTAGAATAGTAAGGGACTGTCAATTGAAATATAATAAATAGTAAATAAATTTAGACAGCCTTGAACTTGGCCTTGGAGACGGCAACTACAGTACTGTAATACAAAACACTACTGTAGTGGGTCCACCGTCCAAGTCTTGGTCCAAGTCTCTGATTATTGAGTTTCCAGAGACCGGGAAAACGGCAAAATACACGAATAACCAATGATACACGGGACCAATATTCCCAATTGTTCATGCGCCCCCCCATATGTGCTACCCGAAGGTTGAACGTTGAACCCTTGCCCGAACCTGACCGAGTTCTTGCCGGGTTCTGTGAAGCGTCGGTCGACGGTTTGCCTCCCTCTTTTTCGGCTCTATGTATTCGAACTAACCGCCTTGAGTGCCTAACCCGCAAAATCCGGGAAGGAAGCTCTGGCCCCGGATTGGTGGAGGTAACCCGATCCACCAATCCGGGGCCAGAAGCGCAATCTTGCGTTCTTCCCGAATTTTGCGACATTTATGCTGCCTACGGGCTTCTCTACGCTGGTCTCCCATCGTGGGGCTCCTACTGTATATTTGGCTTTCTCGTGTCTTAGTTCTGTTAACTTACTTTGACTCTGGGCCACCTTACTGTACAAGTTACTGTGTAGTCCGTAGTACGCGCTACGACGCGCTACGACTGGTCTGTGTCTCGGACATGCAACCCAGAATAAATATGGATCCAAAAAACAAAAAAAAAGATAGTACGGAAGGAATATGTACTACTAGTCAGCTACCGACGCGCAGCGAGTACGGTCGGGATAGTAAACATAGGAGCGTCTGCTCACGTCTTGTCCACCACCTGTCCGAACGCAGCTCAGAAAGGACAATCCGAGGCTAGACCCAGCCATCAGATAATCGTTAAGATCGAGAGACTGAGCAATACCTACTCCAGACAGACCACCAAACGCTCGCTCTTTCCCGAAATACAAGTTCACCACTGCGCATAATCCTCATACTTTGTGGCGGAGGACGTGCTGAGCGACTTCGGTATCCAGCAAGCCGTGCGCTTGAGTTGATGCCTAAAAACGCGCGCCTGTAGTAGCTGTAGCCACAGCGCCCCTCGACGGCGCCACTTGAGTTTGGATTAATAATTCCTCCCGACGTCACGTAGAGATCGACGCTATATTCTGTAAGAACAGCGGCGACTCTCTACCCTTAGGAGCCCTGCCACAATGCAACAATGTGAAATTCGGGAAAGAATCCTCCCATTGAAAAAGTTAGCGGAAGCATGTTCGGTGCGACCGTGCGACGTGATGGTGGATTCAAGTTCATCAATTATTGTGGCTCAGCGCTCAGCACTCAGCCGTCGGCGAACTCTGAATCTGGTGCATGTTCATGAGTGCAAGTCCCGATCATCGTGGGACGTTACAGTGAGTGATGAGTGAGCTTGTCAGGTGCCTCATACAACAACCTCGTCGCCCGCCTCCCGCTCCTTCCGAGCACTACGTATGTTTCCAACGTGATGTTCGAGCGGTCGCACATCCCGCGGAAAATCCCGTCCTGCGCATAGAGAACCTCTGGGGCGTCATATTCAACAATTTTGCCATTGTCCAGCACACAAATGCGGTCGTAAGAAATGATTGTCCGCAATCGGTCTGGGGAAGCGAAGTCACCTCGAGGAAGGCAGCGAACAAGTAGCGAACAACGTACGTGCAATGCATAGAATCGTGCGGTCGCGAAACTCATCAGCGATCGTCTCCTGAATCTTACGATCAGTCTCATAGTCAACAGACGCGGTGGCTTCGTCCAGAATCAGGATCTTGCTATCTTTGACCAGCGCACGTGCGAGTGACACGAGGGAGCGCTGGCCAATTGACAGGTTCGAACCCTCGTCCTCTATTGAGCTGTCCAGAGTAAAGCGGGGCGCACGAGGTGTCGTGACTCTTGTTCCAATCTCTTCTTCATCGAGTTCGGGCTTCACAAGGGATATACTTTTAGTGTCTTCAACGAGGTAAGAACGCCGAAGGGCGTCCCAAAGCCGTGCATCGTCGTGCTGTCCAAACGGATCTAGATTCGATCGCAAAGTTCCGGAGACTAACATTCCCGTCAGAACACGGACGCACTCAATCAGTATCAGTTCTACGTACAAAGAGTGGGGTCCTGTGGGATGATCGAGATCGCATTACGGACATCATTGAGCCCAAGTTTCGAGATGTCGACACCATCAATGCTGATAGAACCCGACAGCAGCTCGACGATCCGGAATAACTCAATCATGATAGACGATTTCCAGGCGCCAGTCCTGAATTGCTACATCAGAGCGCACAGATCGGGTGTCGAATGTTAAGAGGCTAAACCAACCTGCAGTCATCTCTGGGATATCATCTGCATCGTTGATGCTCTCTTTGGGTGGTGACGGATCGAGGGGTGTGATCTTGACAAACCTACGAGACGATCGTTACGATGACCATCAGTCAGCGAACGTTTTAGCAGGAACACATTGGCTCAGACAGACGCACTTATGAACTTTGCTGAGAAATGACAGACGCGTCTCGCATCGGGTGGTATGAGTCGTGGGGACAAGTCGGGCATCTTAGAGTTGTCAGACAGAGGTGTAGGACTCAAATCAAACTAAAATCCCCCAGAAACGAGAGGTTATAATATGGCACTAACATAACCCAGATTGTGGAAGTAGAAGAGTCAAGCCAATACTATCAGTCTATCACGGTCATCCATCTGAGAGTCATCCAAGGCAAGAAAGGTGAACACGCATGAACAAATTCAGAACAATGCACTGGCACGACAGAATTTTTGTGACAGCTTTTGTGGCCCAGTGGTGGACATCGTATCCAACCTACTGTTCCGAGTGAACAAGAGGCCTGTCCAGTAGTGGACAATGGTATCCGAGGTGACACAGTTTTGAAGGTGGTTAGTAGTACTTAGTACTGTAGTGGACGCCCGCAAGACCGGTATCAAAGTTCGCATCCAAAAAAGGAAATATTGTGGTCAAACCGCCTTGCGTTGAGCATCATCCCGTGCCAATGCTTTATAAGCTAGGCCTCCGACTGTACGGCGTATCTAATATCTACCACACCAGAGTCGTGCGTTCGACCTTCAATCAACGCATTCTTCGGCAACGGGAATGGGCTGAAAATGTAATTCCAGTCTATGGGACATCGCTCAATAGCGCCATGGTCGCAACCTTGGTGGTCCTCTCAATCTGAGGAGAATGCCATAGCCATACAACCAACTCAAATGGCAGATACCTTGCCTACCACTTCTTCGCCGCTAACCCCCCCCACCACCTGTGTGCCCCCTGCGCCCTACCACCTGATCGAAGAAGCTGAGATTTGGCTCTCTCAAGATGCCCTTGAATTCCTCCACCTCCGACACATCAGGTTTTTCAAGTAGTGTTCAGCGTCCGATAAAAATCACATTTCCAATGCATGCCATCAAGTCGGTCGTCACCCCGCGAACCAAGGTGGTGGCAATACCCATACCGGTGAAACCTGACTATTCACAAGCTGAAGCTCGTCATCCCGTTGCGTCGCTGGAATGTCTTGGGAAGCTCCTGGAAAAAGGTGTCACCAAACGACTACTTTTCGAAATCACTACCCAGAACCTAACCCCCACCACACGATTTGGGGGCCGAAATACTTCTTTATATTTAGATGCGGCCCTTACGCTCTTTCGCGGCGTCGATGCTGCACACGCCAACAAGATCAAATGCTGCATTTCACTATCTGATCTCGAGGGATTTTTCAATAACGTGAACCAGGGTCGTGTCAACCACCTCATGGAATCACTAGTCTTCCCCTGGAACACCTGAAACTGGACGCGCAGATTCGATCTGTCTGTCGCTCTTTCGAAGACGCAATGAACGACATCACGTTAGTAGGCACACCTCAAGGTTCGCCCATCCTACCCACTTGGGAACTCGGTTAGGGGGATCAATATTGCCAAATGGCGACTCCTTTACAACGCTCAGACACTGATGTCAGTTATGGGATAGGGGCAAAGGAATCGCACAAACTGCAGGTAGTCCGAAACGAAGGTATACGTTTCATCTCCAGAGCCTTCCGCACCACACGGCGGGACCCTCTTCGCGAGATACTAAACATCTTTCCCATTAACTACCGACTAGACATGCTGACTATGAATTCGGCATTGAGACTACTTTTGAGACGCTATAGGTTACCTCGGACCAACCAACCCTTCACCCGCTTCAATCGCCTGGACGAGGGTTGGCAGGACCCGGGCCTAGGGGGACCACACCATGTGACCCCTGTAAACCAGCTGGGGTCAGGACCAGCCACGAAAGTCTACCCTTTGCGCTCTAGCAGACCGGGTCCCTGTGGCCAGCGTACCAATAACAGGCGGCTGCACCCTGTGAGGTTCCCAACTGGGGTTACCGTGTGGCTTGCTTGGGTGTCGTGAGCCCAACTGCCAGCAAGGAGCGCGCCAGTGTCCGTCAGCTACACGGAGACCCCCCCTATCACGACCGGAGTAATTCATGCCTTTGGCAAGATCACCAATCGGATTCGTACTGACGGTAAGGTCGTGGGGGGAGCAGTGATAGAAATTGACGACCTCGACGCTGGATGGTTTACCGCCACGTTTTGCCTGGTTTCGTCATATCACTTGGTCATTCGGTCATTCCTCCCAGTCCAGATAAATAGCAGAGCGACTAGACTTGAGTTCCACTTTCTAGAACACAGTCACTGTCCCTACCCGTCACTTGGGAAATTACCTTTGTCTCTGCGTCCATCGTACACCATACATGGGTAAACTCGAGCTCGACGAAGTCACCTCTAAAGGGGAGGCCGACCTTGTGCACACCACCCAATGCGATACCATTGGAACCGAGACGCGCTCGTCTCTACTCAACAAAGTTCATAGGTAGGTCTCTATTTGTGCACAGGTGTTTCCCTCATCGATGATCGTCGGAACGATCGTCTCGTAGGTTTGTCAAGGGTCTCATTGTACCCCTCAACCCACCACCACCCAAACAGAGCACCGACGATGCCGATTATATTCCAGAGATGACCGCAGGCTGGTTTAGCCTCCTGACATTTGGCTGGATGAATAGCCTCATGACCCTTGGCTATGCGCGTCCTCTCGAAGCTCCTGACTTATGGAAGCTTCAGGAGCACAGATCTTCGGAGGTCATCGCAAATGCTATTCTTGACTCATTCGAGGCTCGCCGCAAGAAGGCAGACGAATATAATACCCGTTTGTCCAACGGAGAGATCAAGCCCCCTTTAAAATTGCGGCTAATGTCAGCGCTGCGGGGGGGTAGCGAGGAACGGCTCAGGCAGTGGATGGAGAAAGATGGGAGGAAGCAGCCCAGCCTCACACTGGCTATCAATGACAGCGTCAAATGGTGGTTCTGGTCAAGTGGTATACTGAAGGTCGCCGGTGACACTGCTCAAGTAACAAATCCTCTGATTTTGAAGGTGGGATAGGAATAGCATCTGCTGGTATACATTATCTTCTGACCTAAGTGCCCATCATCCAGTCCCTTATCAAATTTGCGACAGAATCTCACGATGCTCATCGAGAGGGATTATTGGCTCCGGGCGTTGGCCGAGGAATTGCTCTTGCAGTCGGCCTCGTGATTTTGCAACTATTCGGTTCGCTCTGTCAGCATCATTTTTTCTATCGCTCGGCCTCATCTGGTGTTCTCGTCCGTGGCGGCCTCATCACTGCCATCTATTCACGCTCTCTGCGTCTGACCACCGGCTCTCGGGCAAGGTTGTCCAATGGCAGATTAGTCAATCACATCTCGACCGACGTCTCACGAATAGATTTCTGCTGCGGATTCTTCCATATGGCCTGGACGGTGCCGATCCAAATGGGGATTTGTCTTGGTCTACTGGTTTCCAACCTTGGCCCGAGTGCTCTGGCTGGCTTCTCCGTCTTCATCATTCTTACCCCAATACAGGGCAAGATCATGAAGTCCTTATTCCGAATCCGACGAGAGACGATGGAATGGACGGATAAGAGGGCGAAGTTGCTGCAGGAACTTCTCGGAGGCATGAAGCTTATCAAATTTTTTGCGTGGGAGGCACCCTTCCTAGAGCGTGTAGCTGGATACAGGAAACGTGAAATGAGGTAAATTAGATATTGCACCCGCTTCGTGTGGACCTTGGATCTGGCTGACTTATCACATCAGCTACGTGAGGACGATACTACTGGTTCGTGCGGCGAACATGGCATTGGCCATATCTACTCCGGCACTGGCATCTGTCGTAGCTTTTCTCGTATACGCAGGTTCTGGACATCAACTTACACCTGCCGTCATATTTTCCTCCTTGACCTGGTTCCAGCTATTACGTATGCCCCTCATGATGCTACGTAAGTTGCGCGACCTGTGGAACTATGCCGGCTGTTTGCTAATCCTACCATGCCATAGCTATGTCCTTGGGTACGATTACAGACGCCCGAAATGCGATTGGCCGTCTTCAGGAATGCTTCACAGCAGAACTCGTATCTGAGACACTCGTGAAAGACCCGAAATTGAAGTATGCCGTTGAGATCGACAACGCGTCATTCACTTGGGATGGCCCTCCACCAGACCTCAATAAGGGCAAGGAAGGTAAAGGAAAAAAGAAGAGCCCTAGTGATCCCCATCTCAAGCCCGTACTCGTATCCGAACCGAAAGAAGTCAAAGAAGAGATACTGTTCAAGTTGAAGCACATTGATCTTAGGGTCCCACGCGGACAGCTGGTGGCGATCGTGGGAGCAGTGGGATCTGGCAAGACGTCATTGCTCCAGGGCTTTATTGGCGACATGCGCAGGACAGAGGGCTCGGTTCGCGTTGGTGGGTCTGTGGCGTATTGCTCCCAGAGCGCCTGGATCCAGGTTAGTTGTTATGACGGAATCAACAAAACCAGGTGCACTTAAATTTCGAGCAGAATGCCACGATTCGCGACAATATTTGTTTCGGTCGAGCTTTTGAAGCGGAGCGATATTGGAAAGCCGTTCACGATGCCTGCTTGGAGCCTGACATTGACGTGCTGCCCAACGGCGACTTGACAGAGGTCGGTGAGAGGGTATGCAATAGACAGCATTTCCTCTCCTACGATACTGATGCACGCCTGGCGCAGGGTATCTCACTATCTGGAGGCCAGAAGCAACGCGTCAATATCTGTCGTGCAATTTACTCCCGATCGGACATCCTGATCCTTGATGTGAGTGCATCAGTTCCTCATTTATTCACTGAGTCAGTTTGCCTCACCTAGGATCCCCTCTCTGCCCTGGACGCTCATGTGGGAGAGTCCGTTTTTAACAATGTGCTCCTAGATAACAGTTCCGACGCCACGCGGATACTTGTCACGCATGCCCTTCATTTCCTACCCAAAGTAGATCACATCTACTTTATGGTCGACGGCCACATCGCCGAGCATGGCACATTCGACGAGATGATGGCGAATGGTGATGATTTCGTACGCACCTTCGATGAGTTCGTTACGAAAGATCAGACTGGGCCCAAGGAAGAGAAAGCCATAGAGGTTGAAGATGCTGATGCTGACGAGGATGTAAAGAAGCGGCGGGCAGCAAAGCGCGGTGCGCAGCTCATGCAGGTAGAAGAACGCAACACTGGTGCCGTCAACGCCCGGGTGTATAAACAATATATCCAGTCCGGAAATGGCATGGTGCTCGTACCCGTCCTGCTTGTGACCCTTGTGCTTATGCAAGTTTCGATGGTGTTGTCGTCGTATTGGTGTGTTGTATTTATAATACTAGTTACTGAAGGACGCTGACGAATACGAACACCCGCAGGCTGGTGTGGTGGCAAGAACGGTACGTCTTTTCGTAATGCCAACTAATGCTCCAGCTCACCGTCACAATAGCGAATGGCAACGACCTCAGGGATTTTATGTATGCGTCAGGTTGTTGTCCTAAGTAACTTTTGTCTGACTATCCGCTCCAGATGGGGATCTACGCGACATTTGGTGTCGGACAGGCATTAACAGTATTCCTGGACAGTGCCGCCATCGCGTTCATCGTATATTCGGCTTCGAGGCGGATGCACGACGTATGTCTTTCAGATTCCGTGTCTCTCCCTGTCTGACAGTTGGGTAGAATGCCATCACCCGCGTGATGCTAAGTCCAATGTCTTTCTTTGAGACGACGGTGCGCCTCTTCTCAGACTTGTTCCAGCCGCTCATCCAGTTGAGCCTAACTCTGCGTCTAGCCGGTTGGGCGTATCATGAACCGTTTCTCTAAGGACATCGACACGATCGATAATATGCTAGCTGGTACGCACCCCTCTGGCACGGTCTGTAGCCTATTCTGGCCGCGACTGACCCAATCTGTTTGTAGACTCCTTCCGCACGGTTATCAACACCATATCTAGCGTACTCGCAGCTGTCATTCTAATTTCGATCTTGCTCCCATGGTTTCTTGTTGCCGTCGCTGCTGTATCGGTGCTTTACGCTGTGGCATTTGCGTTTTATCGTGCGAGCGCTCGGGAAATGAAGGTGCGTGCCCTGAAAATAATATATGGTGAATTTTTCTGAAGGTACCTGCAGCGACTAGATGCCATCTTACGGTCATCTCTATATTCACATTTCTCTGAGACGCTGTCGGGAATTGCCACCATTCGTGCTTACGGGGAAGAAGTCCGCTTCTTCAACGAAAATCGAGACCGGGTGAACATCGAGAATAGGGCATACTGGATGACCGTCACGAATCAGGTGAGCGCCTCGCTTCGAGAAACCTCGCGTGCTGATTGTGAGCTTAGCGGTGGCTCGGTATTCGGCTCGATTTACTTGGGACGCTGTTGATCCTTGTCGTCGCCATGCTCACCGTTGGCACGCGCTTCAGTATCTCACCCGCACAGGCGGGTGTCGCACTCTCGTACATTCTTTCCGTTCAACTAGTAGGTCGGATATCATCGCGAACTGAATCGCTCCCTCAAGTCGTTTGTTTTATTTCTAGTCCGTTGGTTGGATGATGCGACAGCTTGCCGAGGTCGAGAATGACATGAATTCTGTCGAACGTATCGTCCATTACGCTCGTGACCTTGAACAGGAGCCACCACACGAGGTTCCAGCCCGAAAACCCTCTGTTCCCTGGCCCAGCAATGGGAAGCTTGAAATCAATGAGGCTGTTCTGAAGTATCGCCCTGAACTTCCACTTGTCTTGAAGGGCCTCAGCATGAGCGTCGAGGGTGGAGAAAAGATAGGCATTGTTGGACGGTAGGTCCCTACGGTCGACACCCGATCTGCGCACTCTGACTTATTGCAATTCAGGACTGGCGCCGGGAAATCGTCCATCATGATTGCGTTGTTCCGGATTGTCGAGCTGGTGTCAGGTTCTATCAACATTGACGGTGTCGACATTTCCAAACTTGGGCTCAATGATGTCCGCAACGCAATCTCGATCATCCCACAGGATCCCACGCTTTGTATGTGTGACTGATATTGATGGTTAGCCTATGGATTCTAAAGAGGATATTAGTCTCCGGAAGTTTGCGGTCCAACCTAGATCCGTTTGGACAGCACGACGATGCACGACTCTGGGACGCCCTTCGGCGCTCTTACCTCGTTGAGGAGGCGAAACGTATCTCCCCTGTGTTGTCTGAAGTCGACGGCGAAGAGGAACAGCTTGGAACGGGAAGTACGACACCGAATGCGCCGCGCTTTACTCTAGACAGCCCAATTGAGGAAGAGGGTTCGAACCTGTCTATCGGTCAGCGTTCCCTCGTATCACTCGCACGTGCGTTGGTCAAAGATAGCAAGATCCTGATTCTGGACGAAGCCACCGCGTCTGTTGACTATGAGACGGATCGTAAGATTCAGGAGACGATCGCTAATGAGTTTCGCGATCGCACGATTCTATGCATTGCCCGTACGTTGTTCGGTACTTGTTCGCTGCCTTCCTCGAAGTGACTTCGGTTTCCTAGACCGATTGCGGACAATCATCTCTTACGACCGGATTTGTGTGCTTGACAGTGGTAAAATCGCAGAATTTGGCGTCCCAGAGGATCTCTATGCACAGGACGGAATTTTCCGCGGGATGTGCGAGCACTCGAGTATCACGCTGGATGACATCCGCCGCGCCCGCAAGGAGCGGGAGGCTGGTGACGATATTTCTTTGTGAGACACACGACGAGCTAGCGCTCAGCCATCACTTATTTTCCTTGATGGCCAGGACTGGACCTGGTGTTATTCAAACTCCTAATGGTGTACTGTAGATTCGCTGAAGGCTGAGCGCTGAGAGATTAGCCCCGATATGACGATCGACACGACTCTCCATCACGTCGCACTGTACAGACTAGATAATACCTTGCGTACCCGTCCAACTCTTTTCCTGGGGGGATTTTTTCCCGATTTTCACACCGTTGCATTATGGCAGAGTTTCTGAGGGCCCGAATTTACTGCTGGCCCGGGTATGCCACGCTGTAACATTTGGTGTCAACTCTCTCATCTGGTCAGGTTATTGGCGGGGGTGACAGGTCAGCAGGAGTTACAATATCGTGCTAGTGCTGGTACTACAAGTGATTCTAGTATATTGGGGTTAGAGTGAGTGTTTGAGTCAAGCGTAAGTACGCGCTGTCCGTACGCCGAAGTGGTGACGCAGATGTCATCTCGCCCGGGCCGTTTTTGCGGTACTCGTTTCAGCACTACTGTATCTGGGCCATTGCAGTACTAGTAAGGTCACGGGCCATTGTACACGTCGTTTGCAGTGTATGTGGGGTGTTTCCAAGGGCGTTTCTCTGAGTTGTATCTCAGTCAATTCATAATTTTACCATACTTGTTACCATAGATACAGTAGATACTAAAGCCATGCATTTGACTGACTCAGATAAGCATTGCTCCAAGTCTGAGTGTGTTCCTATTAGTCATTGCTTCTCCAGTCACCGGCACCATTGTTCCGTCATGGGATTCCGTCATGCCACCCATTGTGCCGCTCTCTAATAACTTCGAAAGCTTCGAGGCTCTACGCCCGCTTCGAGCCCAAGCTTCAAGCTTCAAATCCCAAGCCCAGTTAGCGTCTGTGTGGAAATAAAAGACTCGGAATGAGGTGGTATTTGTTCTACTCTTTTTATAACACTTGTATACCGACAAGTACTACCCATGACTAACAGGGAATAAATAAAGGCGGCACGTCGATATAAGGTAAAGTATAGAGACTATCCCATATGCGGGCCTAAGGTAGAATGGGCCGCACAAGCGGCGGATAAGAGGGGGAAAAAATAAAAGGTTCCTTCAAGGTTCTTCACGTTTTCACTGTTGGGTAAAGGAAAAGACTAGCCATTGCTACCTTCCGGGGTGAAGAAGGCCGCAGCATAGGCGTCGTAAGAGGGTTGGTCGATTAGGCAGGTTGTGGGCGGCTCTGGTCTCCTGTAGGCAGGCGAGAAGCTTGGAAATATGCTCCTTATGTAAGAATAGTCGTGTGTGACAATGCGCCCTTTGGTCTATTTGAGTGTGTCGCCAACATACAGGGGGCAGTGATCGATGACGTGGATGTCGGTATGTTGCTGCATTGGCAGGCGTGGTCTACGGGTTGTGTGGGTTTGGAGCGGGTAGCGTGACCTTCCGTGAATGCGTGACCGACTGCCAGATGCAGCGTGGTGACGGTGGTGGTGATTGTATGGCGTGGATAGAGAGATCAGTGGGGTGCCACCCACAGCCTGAGGCCGTGCTCTTGACCGCCGGGTGGTGAATGACCCAGGGACGTCGTAGGGGCATGTTGCCTAGAAAGAGACCAAGCAGCATAGGCGGCGGCCCGGTGATGCTTTAAGAAATGGATGATACCTGGCCTGTTTCTAGTACTTTCTACGACACGCTTTGAGTGCCCTTGACTCTTTCTTCTGCCACCACCGTACCCTGAGCGCCTGTAGTGCTTGGGCGGCCATGTGTAGAAAAGCGTCACATCTCTAGAGGAGGTTACGATAGAAAAAACATTAGCGAAGAAGACGACACCTCGTGTCTGCGCCGTTCTAGAGTTAGGGTCTTGGACGGCCTGAACCCCTGACCCCCGAAAAATTGTTTGTAAGCAGGTGAACGAACGTGCCGTGCTGGCCGATCAAATGTGTTATGTGCTTCCACAACGAACTGGACGACTTTCTCGCCTACTACCACCGGCACGAAGCCAGCGTCGAGGTCGTCAATTTCTATCACCGCTCTTCCCACGACCTTACCGTCAGTACGAATCCGATTGGTGATCTTGCCAAAGTCCGGTCGTGATAGGGGGAGTCTCCGTGTAGCTGACGGACACTGGCGCGCTCCTTGCTGGCAGTTGGGCTCACGACACCCAAGCAAGCCACACGGTAACCCCAGTTGGGAACCTCACAGGGTGCAGCCGCCTGTTATTGGTACGCTGGCCACAGGGACCCGGTCTGCTAGAGCGCAAAGGGTAGACTTTCGTGGCTGGTCCTGACCCCAGCTGGTTTACAGGGGTCACATGGTGTGGTCCCCCTAGGCCCGGGTCCTGCCAACCCTCGTCCAGGCGATTGAAGCGGGTGAAGGGTTGGTTGGTCCGAGGTAACCTATAGCGTCTCAAAAGTAGTCTCAATGCCGAATTCATAGTCAGCATGTCTAGTCGGTAGTTAATGGGAAAGATGTTTAGTATCTCGCGAAGAGGGTCCCGCCGTGTGGTGCGGAAGGCTCTGGAGATGAAACGTATACCTTCGTTTCGGACTACCTGCAGTTTGTGCGATTCCTTTGCCCCTATCCCATAACTGACATCAGTGTCTGAGCGTTGTAAAGGAGTCGCCATTTGGCAATATTGATGCCCCCTAACCGAGTTCCCAAGTGGGTAGGATGGGCGAACCTTGAGGTGTGCCTACTAACGTGATGTCGTTCATTGCGTCTTCGAAAGAGCAACAGACAGATCGAATCTGCGCGTCCAGTTTCAGGTGTTCCAGGGGAAGACTAGTGATTCCATGTGTCTGAGGTGGAGGAATTCGAGGTCATCTTGAGAGAGCCAAATCTCAGCTTCTTCGATCAGGTGGTAGGGCGCAGGGGGCGCACATGTGGTAGAGGGGGGTTAGCGGCGAAGAGTGGTAGGCGAGGTATCTGCCATTTGAGTTGGTTGTATTCTCCTCAGATTGAGAGGACCACCGAGGTTGCGACTATGGCGCTATTTAGATATTAGATACTATCGTTCCCGCACCTCTGCAAACGTACCCATTACTGCAAATTCCGAAAGATCTTAGTAGATCAGTACTTTCCTGGCACCCTTTCTTCCCAAAAAAAAAAAAACACTATGTTCTCTAGCATATGTAGATATGAGATCACACAATATAATGAGGATCAGAGCAAAGGGTCATGAAAAATCGACAAAGGTGATGGGGTGGTCCAAAACGCGTGCCCACCCCCCAGATCTGAGCGATCCCAACATCCCTACTGGACCTCACCTTATTGTAATGTCATTATCCATTACTACAGTGACTCTATAAATTTTGGAGTCAATAGACGGAGGCGATCGAGTTGGAGAAGAAAAACTCACCAACCATGGAGAGGTGACAAAACGTGACCCAATTCGGCAAACTCCTTTTCGGACAGCAAAATGACTGACACATGTTGCCACATTTGCCGAAACGCCACTCATTCCTCTGCCTGCCAAAACCCTGCCGCCACCGTGACAATCCGTGACCAAAATTTGCAGAGGTGAGTCCCATTGCTCCACATTGAACGGACTCAGAAACAAATGAATAAAAATATTATTTGGGTTGGATATATATGTATCTATTACTATGTACAAAATAAAGTAGCTACGATATGTTGTTGAAGCTACAAAAAAAGAATACCGTGTTTTTGCAGAGGTGCGGGAACGATAGTATGCACGCCGTACAGTCGAAGGCCTAGCTTATAAAGCATTGGCACGGCATGATGCTATAGCTGTTTCCATAACGGGGTACAGGCAGGGGTTGAATGAGCAGCCCTGTAGCACTGGCAAATCACTAGAGTCCGTGACTGATACATCAGATTTTTGTCATAACTCTCCCTTGAAATTTCCCATTATCTTCCCATTATATTATCTCAGAAGCGATTATGTAGTGATTATTGATTATTAATAACATTTCTCTCACTAACTTAGTGTGGGGTGTTTTTCCTGATGGCTTACAGTCAAGCTTACAGCTTGGCTTACAGCGATGCTTGGCTCAAACACTCACCCTCAATATACTAGAATAACTAGCCCAGATGATAGAGTTGATACCAAATGTTACAGCGTGGCATACCAGCGGTAAATTCGGGCCCTCAGAAACTCTGCGATAATGCAACGGTGTGAAAATCGGGAAAGAATACCCCAGGAAAAGAGTTGGACGGATATGCAAGGTATTATCTAGTCTGTACAGCGCGACGTGATTGAGGGTCGTGTCGTTCGTCATATCTCTCAGCGCTCGCCGCTCAGCCTTCAGCGAATCTACAGTACACCATTAGGAGTGTGAATAACGCCAAGTCAAGTCCTGGTCATCGAGGGAAATGATAAGTGATGGCTGAGCTCGTCGTGTGTCTCACAAAGAAATCTCGTCACCAGCCTCCCGCTCCTTGCGGGCGCGGCGGATGTCATCCAGCGTGATACTCGAGTGCTCGCACATCCCGCGGAAAATTCCGTCCTGTGCATAGAGATCCTCTGGGACGCCAAATTCTGCGATTTTACCACTGTCAAGCACACAAATGCGGTCGTAAGAGATGATTGTCCGCAATCGGTCTAGGAAAGCGAAGTCACTTCGAGGAAGGCAGCGAACAAGTACCGAACAACGTACGGGCAATGCATAGAATCGTGCGATCGCGAAACTCATTAGCGATCGTCTCCTGAATCTTACGATCCGTCTCATAGTCAACAGACGCGGTGGCTTCGTCCAGAATTAGGATCTTGCTATCTTTGACCAACGCACGTGCGAGTGATACGAGAGAACGCTGACCGATAGACAGGTTCGAACCCTCTTCCTCAATTGGGCTGTCTAGAGTAAAGCGCGGCGCATTCGGTGTCGTACTTCCCGTTCCAAGCTGTTCCTCTTCGCCGTCGACTTCAGACAACACAGGGGAGATACGTTTCGCCTCCTCAACGAGGTAAGAGCGCCGAAGGGCGTCCCAGAGTCGTGCATCGTCGTGCTGTCCAAACGGATCTAGGTTGGACCGCAAACTTCCGGAGACTAATATCCTCTTCAGAATCCATAGGCTGACCATCAATATTAGTCACACATACAAAGCGTGGGATCCTGTGGGATGATCGAGATTGCGTTGCGGACATCATTGAGCCCAAGTTTGGAAATGTCGACACCGTCGATGTTGATAGAACCTGACACCAGCTCGACAATCCGGAACAACGCAATCATGATGGACGATTTCCCGGCGCCAGTTCTGAATTGCACTAATTCAGAGTGCGCAGATGGATGTCGACCGTAGGGACCTACCGTCCAACAATGCCTATCTTTTCTCCACCCTCGACGCTCATGCTGAGGCCCTTCAAGACAAGTGGAAGTTCAGGGCGATACTTCAGGACAGCCTCATTGATTTCAAGCTTCCCATTGCTGGGCCAGGGAACAGGGGGTTTTTGGTCTGGAATCTCGTGTGGTGGCTCCTGTTCAAGGTCACGAGCGTAATAGACGATGCGCTCGACAGAATTCATGTTGTTCTCGACCTCGGCAAGCTGTCGGACCATCCAACCAAAGGACTAGAAATAAAGCGAACGACTTGAGGGAGCAATTCAGTTCGCAATGATATCCGACCTACTTGTTGAACGGAAAGAATGTACGAGAGTGAGACACCCGTCTGTGCTGGTGAGACGCTGAAGCGCGTGCCAACGGTGAGCATGGCGATGACAAGGATCAACAGCGTCCCAAGTAAATCGAGCCGAATACCGAGCCACCGCTGAGCTCACAATCAGCACGCGAGTCTTCTCAAAGCGAGGCGCTCACCTGATTCGTGACGGTCATCCAGTATGCCCTATTCTCGATGTTCACCCGGTCTCGATTTTCGTTGAAGAAGCGGACTTCTTCCCCATAAGCACGAATGGTGGCAATCCCCGACAGCGTCTCAGAGAAATGTGAATATAGAGACGATCGCAAGATGGCGTCTAGTCGCTGCAGGTAACTTCAGAAAGAATTCCTGTATCGTATTTGCAGGGCACGCACCTTCATTTCCCTAGCACTCGCACGATAAAATGCAGAAGCCATGGCGTAAAGCACCGAGACGACAGCGACGGCGATGAGGAACCATGGGAGCAAGATAGAAATTAGAACGATAGCCCCAATGATGGTAGAAAAGGTATTGATAAGCATGCGAAATGAGTCTGCAAACAGACTAGATCAGTCGGATTAGACTACAGACCTTGCCAGAAGGGTGCGTACCAGCTAGCATATTATCGATCGTGTCGATGTCCTTGGAGAAACGGTTCATGATACGCCCAACCGGCTGGACGCAGAAGTTCAATTGGATGAGCGGCCGGGACAAGTCTGAGAGGAGGCGCACCGTCGTCTCAAAGAAAGACATCGGACTTAGCATCACACGGGTAATGGCGTTCTACCCAGCAGTTAGATAGGGGAAATCAAGGAACTGAAGACATACGTCATGCATTCGCCTCGAGGCAGAATATACGATAAACGCGACGATAATACCGTTCATGAATGTTGCCAATGCCTGTCCGACACCAAGTGTCGCGTAGATCCCCATCTGGAGCGGATAGTCAGACAAAAATTAATTAGGACAACAACCCGACGCATACATAAAATCCCTGAGGTCGTTGCCATTCGCTATTGTGACGGTGAGCTGGAGCATTAGTTGGCATTACGAAAAGACGTACCGCTCTTGCCACCACACTAACCTACGGGTGTTGGCATTCGTCAGCGCCCTCCAGAAACTAGCGTTATGAAGATAACACACCAATACGACGACAACACAAATGAGACTTGCATAAGCACGATGGTCACAAGCATGATGGGTACGAGTACCACGCCATTTCCGGACCGAAAATATTGTTTGTACACCTGGACGTTGACAGCTCCGGTGTTGCGTTCTTCTGCCTGCATGAGCTGCGCACCGCGCATTGCAGCCTGCCGCTTCTTGACGTTCTCGTCAGCATTAGCATCTTCAACATTTATAGTGTTCTCTCTCTTGGACTCGGTCCGATCTTTCGTAACGAACTCATCGAAGGTGCGTGCGAAATCGTCACCATTCGCCATCATCTCGTCGAATGTACCGTGCTCGGTGATGCGGCCGTCGGCCATGAAGTAGATGTGATCTACTTTAGGCAGGAAATGAAGGGCGTGCGTGACAAGTATCCGCGTTGCGCCAGAACTGCTATCCAGGAGCACATTGTTGAAGACGGACTCTCCCACATGAGCGTCCAGAGCAGAGAGGGGGTCCTACGAGGTGAAAATTCAGTCAGTGAATGAATAAGCAATTTGAATCTCACTCACGTCGAAGATGAGGATGTCTGATCGGGAGTAAATTGCGCGGCAGATGTTCACACGTTGCTTCTGGCCTCCAGATAGTGAGATACCCTGTATCACGCGAACATCAGTATCGTGGGGATAAAATACTGTTTCTTACATACTCTCTCACCGACCTCCGTCATGTCACCATTGGGTAGCACGTCAAGGTCGGGCTCCAAGCAGGCATCATGAACGGCTTTCCAATATCGCTCCGCTTCGAAAGCTCGACCGAAACAAATATTGTCGCGAATCGTGGCATTCTGCTCGAAATTTCAGTGCACCTGGTTGTGTTGACATCACAACAACTAACCTGGATCCAGGCGCTCTGGGAGCAATACGCTACAGATCCACCAACGCGAACCGAGCCCTCTGTCCTGCGCATGTCGCCAATCAAACCCTGGAGCAATGACGTCTTGCCAGATCCCACCGCCCCCACGATGGCTACGAGTTGTCCACGTGAGGCCCTAAGATCAATGTGCTTCAACTTGAACAGTGCGTCTTCTTTGACTACTTGCGGTTCGGATACGGGTAAGGGCTTGGGATGAGGATCACTACGACTCTTCTTTTTCCCCTTGTCTTCCTTGCCCTCATGGAGGTCTGGTGGAGGGCCATCCCAAGTGAATGACGCGTTGTCGATCTCAACGGCGTACTTCAATTTCGGGTCTTTGACAAGTGTCTCAGATACGAGTTCTGCTGTGAAGCACTCCTGGAGACGACCAATCGCATTTCGGGCGTCTGTAATCGTACTCAACGACAGAGCTATGACGTGCCAAGATTAACAAACAGCGGGAATAGTTCCACAGGTCGCGCAACCTACGTAGCATCATGAGGGGCATGCGTAATAGCTGGAACCAGGTTAAGGACGAAAATATGACGGCAGGTGTAAGTTGATGTCCAGAACCTGCGTATACGAGAAAAGCTACGACAGATGCCAGTGTCGGAGTAGATACGGCCAATGCCATGTTCGCCGCACGAACCAGTAGCATCGTCCTCACGTAGCTGATGTGAAAAGTCAGACAAGTCCGAGGCTCACGACATGCGGGTGTAATATCTAATTTACCTCATTTCACGTTTCCTGTATCCGGCCACACGCTCTAGGAAGGGTGCCTCCCACGCAAAAAATTTGATAAGCTTCATGCCTCCGAGAAGTTCTTGCAGCAACTTCGCCCTCTTATCCGTCCATTCCATCGTCTTTCGTCGGATTCGGAATAAGGACTTCATGATCTTGCCCTGTATTGGGGTAAGAATGATGAAGACGGAGAAGCCAGCCAGAGCACTCGGGCCAAGGTTGGAAACCAGTAGACCAAGACAGATCCCCATTTGGATCGGCGCCGTCCAGGACATATGGAAGAATCCGCAGCAGAAATCTATTCGTGAGACGTCGGTCGAGATGTGATTGACTAATCTGCCATTGGACAACCTTGCCCGAGAGCCGGTTGTCAGACGTAGAGAGCGTGAATAGATAGCAGTGATGAGGCCGCCACGGACGAGAACACCAGATGAGGCCGAGCGATAGAAAAAATGATGCTGACAGAGCGAGCCGAATAGTTGCAAAATCACGAGGCCGATTCCAAGAGCAATTCCTCGGCTCACGCCTGGAGCCAATAAACCCTCTCGGTGAGCAACGTAGGATTCTGTCGCAAATTTGATGAGGGACTAGAAGATGGGCACTTAGGTCAGAAGATAATGTATACCAACAGACGATGCTATTCCTATCCCACCTTCAAAATCAGAGGGCTTGTCACTTGAGCAGTGTCACCGGCGACCTTCAGTATACCACTTGACCAGAACCACCATTTGACGCTGTCATTGATAGCCAGTGTGAGGCTGGGCTGCTTCCTCCCATCTTTCTCCATCCACTGCCTGAGCCGTTCCTCGCTATCCCCCCGCAGCGCTGACATTAGCCGCAATTTTAAAGGGGGCTTGATCTCTCCGTTGGACAAACGGGTGTTATATTCGTCTGCCTTCTTGCGGCGAGCCTCGAATGAGTCGAGAATAGCATTTGCGATGACCTCCGAAGATCTGTGCTCCTGAAGCTTCCATAAGTCAGGGGCTTCGAGAGGACGCGCATAGCCAAGGGTCATGAGGCTATTCATCCAGCCAAATGTTAGGAGGCTAAACCAGCCTGCGGTCATCTCTGGAATATAATCGGCATCGTCGATGCTCTGTTTGGGTGGTGGCGGATCAAGGGGTACAACAAGACCCTTGACAAACCTACGAGACGATCGTTGCGACGACCATCGATCAGCGAGACACCTGTGCGTAAATAGAGACGCACTTATGAGCTTTGCTGAGTATAGATGAGGGCGTCTCGGTTCCAATAGTATCGCATTGGGTGGTAGGCGCAAGGTCGGTCTCGCTTTTAGAGGTGACTTCGTCGAGCTCGAGTTTACCCATGTATGCACTCTTACAGTGTACGATGGACGCAGGGACAAAGGAAATTTCCCAAGTGACGGGTAGGGACTGTGACTGTGTTCCAGAGAGTGGGGAACTCAAGTCTGGTCGCTCCCACACGGTAGTGCTATTTATCTGGACGAGGGAAATAACCGTATGACCAAGTGATATGACGAAACCAGTCAAAACGGCCTCCGAATGCGCGTGGCTGCATGGATTTCGGCCGCCAGGTCATGAGGCAGAGCTTCTTTTATGAGGCAGAGCTTTCCGGGTACAGTACAGTACAATTTGAGATAAGACCAAGTTAGTCATTACTACTACTCAATCCTCATATGTTTGATTCTCACGCCCATAGTCCCGCGCTTTGTCAGCTCGGCGCAACCATGAGGTCTCTTCTAAGATAACTGGTTTAATGTAAATCATCAATTGATTTGTCCTTTAGCCCTGAAAGTGCCACCTGAAGTACAAATGAGCCAAGGCATGGTGACACAACGTAGAGAAATGTCCTGTACTCTGTAAAACGGGATGAGTGGAGCAGCTGTTGCTCTGTTACCAGCCTGTTCACGGCGGCCGTGTGATCGGCCGACTTGATTATGTTCCTGAAATAGCGCGCTAGTGGAACGATACTGGCGCCGTGACTCCACCCTCTTACCTCTTGTTCTCCCACCGAAGTCCAGGCTTCTCCTGTTCTGCCTGCGCGGGCGGTCCTCCCAACACGAATCCACAGGCTCATCATAGTCGATGACGTGCTCGATCATATCCATCCCGCATGATACGAGATCAGAACAGACGAGCCTGGAAATACGCCAACTTGAAGCAGCCACGACGACGCGACACGAACATCTCAAACTCATGGGCTTTGAACTTTTCTAAAATGGACTTGCGCTCAAGGGCGCTAAGGTCACTCGAATACGCCTGCACTACCACCGGCTTTCTGTTATGTGCAGGGTCTCCCTGGCTATCTGAGCGAACCATCTCAAAGAATTCGAAGGGTTGGACAAGTCGCTGCGTTGACTCTGCGGACTTAGTAACATCAAAACTTTTGTGACCTCAATGAGTCAATGGAGTGGACCAGATGGAATAGCATCAGTGGCGTTTGCGAAGAATCGCACACGATCATGTGTTCCTGCAGGCCCACTTAGTCGATTTCGTTTCCCAGACGACAAATGACCTTCAAATTCGCAGGCAATCACCTGGGCTGCTTGGTCTCTCTCTTGGCAACATGTTCCTACAATGTCCCATGCATACAGCTGGGCCATTCACCACCCGACGGTCAAGATCACGGCCTGTGGGCGGGATCCCACTGATCTCCCTATCCACGCCATACACATACAATCGCCATCACCGCGCGGCGTCTGGCTCTCGGTCGCGCATTCACGGAAGATTACACCACACGCTTCAGACTTGTCTCACAACCCGTAGACCACGCCTGCCAATGCAGCATCCACATCATCGATCACCTGTATGCTGACGCCACAGTCAAATAGACCAGAGGACGCATTGTTACACACGACTATTCTCACATAAGAAGCATATTTCCAAGCTTCTTGCCTGCTTACAGGAGACCAGAGCTGCCCACAACTTACCCAATCGACCAACCTCCTACGGCGCCTATGCTGCGGCCTTCCTCACCCTAGAAGATAGCAGTGGCTGGTTCTTTCCTTTACCCGACAGTGAGAGGGTGAAGATCCTCGAAAGAACCTTTTTTTCCCCCTCTTATCCACCAGTGTGGCCCATTCTAACCTTACGCGGGCAATGGGATAGTCTCCATACTTTTAACGTGCCGCCTTTTATTTATTCGCTGTAAATTAATCATAGATAGTACTTGTCGCAATATACAAGTGTTCTAAAAAAAATAGAACAAAAATCGCCTCATTCTCTTATTTCCACACAGATTTTAACTGGGCTTGGGATTTGAAGCTTGAAGTTTGGGCTAGAAGCGGGCGTAGAGCCTCGAAGCTTTCAAAGTTATTAGAGAGTAGCACAATGGGTGGCACATGACGGAAACCCATGACGGAACAATGGCGGTGACTGGGGAAGCAACGACCAATGGGAACACGCTCAGACTTGGAGCAAAATACATAAATGCTTATAAGCGCTCACCCATCACTTATTTTCCTTGACCAGGACTAGACTTGGTGTTATTCAAACTCCTAATGGTGTACTGTAGATTCGCTGAAGGCTGAGCGCTGAGAGATTATCGATTAGCCCCGATATGACGAACGACACGACTCTCCATCACGTCGCACTGTAGTACAGACTAGATAATACCTTGCGTACCCGTCGAACTCTTTTCCTGGGGGGATTTTTTCCCGATTTTCACACCATTGCATTATGGCAGAATTTCTGAGGGCCCGGAATTTACCGCTGGTATGCCACGCTGTAACAATTGGTATCAACTCTCTCATCTGGTCAGGTTATTGGCGGGTGACAGGTCAGCGGACAGTTACAATATCGTGCTAATGCTGGTACTACAAGTGATTCTAGTATATTGGGGTTAGAGTAAGTGTTTGAGTCAAGCGTAAGTACACGCTGTCCGTACGCCGAGGTGGTGACGCCGATTTCATCTTCCCGTTTGTGCGGTATCTGGGCCATTGCTGTCAGGTCACGGGCCGTTGTACACGTGGTTTGCAGAGTGGTGTGGGGCGTTTCCAAGGGCGTTTTTTTGTCTTTTTTTGATCCTTTCCAAGGGCGTTTCTCTGCGTTGTATCTCCATCCATTGGCTTATTTAGTAGCTCTTGCACGACGAGAGGACGTCTAGTCACTATTCATCAGTCAATTGATAATTTTACCATAGATACTTGATAGATACAGTAGATAAAGTGACCGACTCAGATACTAGTATGCAAAGTAGATAATATAGCTAGCTCGTCGTGTGTCTCACAAAGCAATCTCGGTACCAGCCTCCCGCTCCTTGCGGGCGCGGCGGATGTCATCCAGCGTGATACTCGAGTGCTCGCACATCCCGCGGAAAATTCCGTCCTGTGCATACAGATCCTCTGGGACGCCAAATTCTGCGATTTTACCATTGTCAAGCACACAAATCCGGTCGTAGGAGATGATTGTCTGCAATCGGTCTAAAAAAGCGAAGTCACTTCGAGGGAAGGCAGCGAACAAGTACCGAACAACGTACGGGCAATGCATAGAATCGTGCGAGTCGCGAAACTCATTAACGATCGTCTCCTGAATCTTACGATCCGTCTCATAGTCAACAGACGCGGTGGCTTCGTCCAGAATCAGGATCTTGCTATCTTTGACCAGCGCACGTGCGAGTGATACGAGAGAACGCTGACCGATAGACAGGTTCGAACCCTCTTCATCAATTGGGCTGTCTAGAGTAAAGCGCGGCGCGTTCGGTGTAGTAGCTCCCGTTCCAAGCTGTTCCTCTTCGCCGTCGACTTCAGGACAACACAGGGGAGATACGTTTCGCCTCCTCAACGAGGTAAGAGCGCCGAAGGGCGTCCCAGAGTCGTGCATCGTCGTGCTGTCCAAACGGATCTAGGTTGGACCGCAAACTTCCGGAGACTAATATCCTCTTAGAATCCATAGGCTGACCATCAATATCAGTCCACACATACAAAGAGTGGGATCCTGTGGGATGATCGAGATCGCGTTGCGGACATCATTGAGCCCAAGTTTGGAAATGTCGACACCGTCGATGTTGATAGAACCTGACACCAGCTCGACAATCCGGAACAACGCAACCATGATAGACGATTTCCCGGCGCCAGTCCTGAATTGCACTAATTCAGAGTGCGCAGATCGGGTGTCGACCGTAGGGACCTACCGTCCAACAATGCCTATCTTTTCTCCACCCTCAACACTCATGCTGAGGCCCTTCAAGACAAGTGGAAGTTCAGGGCGATACTTCAGGACAGCCTCATTGATTTCAAGCTTCCCATTGCTGGGCCAGGGAGCAGAGGGTTTTCGGGCTGGAATCTCGTGTGGTGGCTCCTGTTCGAGATCACGAGCGTAATGGACGATACGTTCGACAGAATTCATGTCATTCTCGACCTCGGCAAGCTGTCGCATCATCCAACCAACGGACTAGAAATAAAGCAAACGACTTGAGGGAGCAATTCAGTTCGCGATGATATCCGACCTACTAGTTGAACGGAAAGAATGTACGAGAGTGCGACACCCGTCTGTGCGGGTGAGATGCTGAAGCGCGTGCCAATGGTGAGCATGGCGACGACAAGGATCAACAGCGTCCCAAGTAAATCAAGCCGAATACCGAGCCACCGCTGAGCTCACAATCAGCACGCGAGGTTTCTCGAAGAGAGGCGCTCACCTGGTTCGTGACAGTCATCCAGTATGCCCTATTCCCAATGTTCACCCGGTCTCGATTTTCGTTGAAGAAGCGGACCTCTTCCCCGTAAGCACGAATGGTGGCAATCCCCGACAGCGTCTCAGAGAAATGTGAATATAGAGATGACCGTAAGATGGCATCTAGTCGCTGCAGGTACCTTCAGAAAAATCACCATATATTATTTTCAGGGCACGCACCTTCATTTCCCTAGCGCTCGCACGATAAAACGCAAATGCAACAGCGTAAAGCACCGATACAACAGCGACTGCGATAAGAAACCATGGGAGCAAGATCGAAATTAGAATGACAGCTGCGAGTACGCTAGATATGGTGTTGATAACCGCGCGGGAGGAGTCTACAAACAGATTGGGTCAGTCAGAATAAGCTACAGACCTTGCCAGAGGGGTGCGTACCAGCTAGCATATTATCGATCGTGTCGATGTCCTTAGAGAAACGGTTCATGATACGCCCAACCGGCTGGACGCAGAGTTAGGCTCAATTGGATGAGCGGCTGGAACAAGTCTGAGAAGAGGCGCACCGTCGTCTCAAAGAAAGACATTGGACTTAGCATCACGCGGGTGATGGCATTCTACCCAACTGTCAGACAGGGAGAGACACGGAATCTGAAAGACATACGTCGTGCATCCGCCTCGAAGCCGAATATACGATGAACGCGATGGCGGCACTGTCCAGGAATACTGCTAATGCCTGTCCGACACCAAGTGTCGCGTAGATCCCCATCTGGAGCGGATAGTCAGACAAAAGTTACTTAGGACAACAACCTGACGCATACATAAAATCCCTGAGGTCGTTGCCATTCGCTATCGTGACGGTGAGCTGGAGCATTAGTTGGCATTACGAAAAGACGTACCGTTCTTGCCACCACACCAGCCTGCGGGTGTTCGTATTCGTCAGCGTCCTTCAGTAACTAGTATTATAAATACAACACACCAATACGACGACAACACCATCGAAACTTGCATAAGCATAAGGGTCACAAGAAAGACGGGCACGAGCACCATGCCATTTCCGGACTGGATATATTGTTTATACACCCGGACGTTGACGGAACCAGTGTTGCGTTCTTCTACCTGCATGAGCTGCGCACCGCGCTTTGCTGCCCGCCGCTTCTTGACATCCTCGTCAGCATCAGCATCTTCAACCTCTATGGCTTTCTCTTCCTTGGACCCAGTCTGATCTTTCGTAACGAACTCATCGAAGGTGCGTGCGAAATCGTCACCATTCGCCATCATCTCGTCGAATGTGCCATGCTCGGTGATGTGGCCGTCGACCATAAAGTAGATGTGATCTACTTTGGGTAGGAAATGAAGAGTATGCGTGACAAGTATCCGCGTGGCGCCGGAACTGTTATCTAGGAGCACATTGTTAAAAACGGACTCTCCCACATGAGCGTCCAGGGCAGAGAGGGGGTCCTAGGTGAGGCAAACTGACTCAGCGAATAAATGAGGAACTGATGCACTCACATCAAGGATCAGGATGTCCGATCGGGAGTAAATTGCACGACAGATATTGACGCGTTGCTTCTGGCCTCCAGATAGTGAGATACCCTGCGCCAGGCATGCATCAGTATCGTAGGAGAGGAAATGCTGTCTATTGCATACCCTCTCACCGACCTCTGTCAAGTCGCCGTTGGGCAGCACGTCAAGGTCAGGCTCCAAGCAGGCATCATGAACGGCTTTCCAATATCGCTCCGCTTCGAAAGCTCGACCGAAACAAATATTGTCGCGAATCGTGGCATTCTGCTCGAAATTTCAGCGCACTTGGTTGCGTTGACATCACAACAACTAACCTGGATCCAGGCGCTCTGGGAGCAATACGCTACAGATCCACCAACGCGAACCGAGCCCTCTGTCCTGCGCATGTCGCCAATCAAGCCCTGGAGCAATGACGTCTTGCCGGATCCCACTGCTCCCACGATCGCCACCAGCTGTCCGCGTGGGACCCTAAGATCAATGTGCTTCAACTTGAACAGTATCTCTTCTTTGACTTCTTTCGGTTCGGATACGAGTACGGGCTTGAGATGGGGATCACTAGGGCTCTTCTTTTTCCCTTTATCTTCCTTTCCCTTATTGAGGTCTGGTGGAGGGCCGTCCCAAGTGAATGACGCGTTGTCGATCTCAACGGCGTACTTCAATTTCGGGTCTTTCACGAGTGTCTCAGATACGAGTTCTGCTGTGAAGCACTCCTGGAGACGACCAATCGCATTTCGGGCGTCTGTAATCGTACTCAACGACAGAGCTATAACGTGCCAAGATTAGCAAACAGCGGGAATAGTTCCACAGGTCGCGCAACCTACGTAGCATCATGAGGGGCATACGTAATAGCTGGAACCAGGTCAAGGACGAAAATATGACGGCAGGTGTAAGTTGATGTCCAGAACCTGCGTATACGAGAAAAGTTACGACAGATGCCAGTGCCGGAGTAGATATGGCCAATGCCATGTTCGCCGCACGAACCAGTAGTATCGTCCTCACGTAGCTGATGTGAAAAGTCAGCCAAGTCCAAGGTCCACACGAAGCGGGTGCAATATCTAATTTACCTCATTTCACGTTTCCTGTATCCAGCTACACGCTCTAGGAAGGGTGCCTCCCAGGCAAAAGATTTAATAAGCTTCATGCCTCCGAGAAGTTCCTGCAGCAACTTCGCCCTCTTATCCGTCCATTCCATCGTCTTTCGTCGGATTCGGAATAAGGACTTCATGATCTTGCCCTGTATTGGGAAAAGAGTGATGAGGACGGAGAAGCCAGCCAGAGCACTCGGGCCAAGGTTGGAAACCAGTAGACCAAGACAGATCCCCAATTGGATCGGCACCGTCCAGGACATATGGAAGAATCCGCAGCAGAAATCTATTCGTGAGACGTCGGTCGAGATGTGATTGACTAATCTGCCACTGGACAACCTTGCTCGAGAGCCGGTGGTCAGACGTAGAGAGCGTGAATAGATAGCAGTGATGAGGCCGCCACGGACGAGAACACCAGATGAGGCCGAGCGATAAAAAAATGATGCTGACAGAGCGAGCCGAATAGTTGCAAAATCACGAGGCCGACTGCAAGAGCAATTCCTCGGCCAACGCCCGGAGCCAATAATCCCTCTCGATGAGCAACGTAGGATTCTGTCGCAAATTTGATAAGGGACTGGACGATGGGCACTTAGGTCAGAAGATAATGTATACCAGCAGACGATGCTATTCCTATCCCACCTTCAAAATCAGAGGGCTTGTCACTTGAGCAGTGTCACCGGCGACCTTCAGTATACCACTTGACCAGAACCACCATTTGACGCTGTCATTGATAGCCAGTGTGAGGCTGGGCTGCTTCCTCCCATCTTTCTCCATCCACTGCCTGAGCCGTTCCTCGCTATCCCCCCGCAGCGCTGACATTAGCCGCAATTTTAAAGGGGGCTTGATCTCTCCGTTGGACAAACGGGTGTTATATTCGTCTGCCTTCTTGCGGCGAGCCTCGAATGAGTCAAGAATAGCATTTGCGATGACCTCCGAAGATCTGTGCTCCTGCAGCTTCCATAAGTCAGACGCTTCGAGAGGACGCGCATAGCCAAGGGTCATGAGGCTATTCATCCAGCCAAATGTCAGGAGGCTAAACCAGCCTGCGGTCATCTCTGGAATATAATCGGCATCGTCGATGCTCTGTTTGGGTGGTGGTGGGTCGAGGGGTACAATGAGACCCTTGACAAACCTACGAGACGATCGTTGCGACGACCATCGATGAGGAAAACATCTGTGCACAAATAGAGACCTACCTATGAACTTTGTTGAGTAGAGACGAGCGCGTCTCGGTTCCAATCGGTATCGCATTGGGTGGTATGCACAAGGTCGGCCTCCCCTTTAGAGGTGACTTCGTCGAGCTCGAGTTTACCCATGTATGGTGGACGATGGACGCAGAGACAAAGGTAATTTCCCAAGTGACGGGTAGGGACAGTGACTGTGTTCTAGAAAGTGGAACTCAAGTCTAGTCGCTCTGCTATTTATTTGGACCGGGAGGAATGACCGAATGACCAAATGATATGACGAAACCAGGCAAAACGTGGCGGTAAATCATGCAGCCACGCGTACACTGCCAAACGTCCGTGTGGCCGCAGTTGCTCATTCCCGTGGCTGGTCGATGATAGGAGTGACCCTTAAGCGGTGGCAAAAAAACAAAACAAAACCCTGGAATAAGGCTGAACTGGGGCCGGAAGGAGCCCTCGGCGACCGGACCCTCAAACAGGGTTCTGGTACGTTTGGCAGTTGGCCAGTCTAAGGCGGAGTAAGAAACGAGCGGTGCTGCCTTAGAGTGTAGTCTTTGCGCGCGTGAGCGGACAGGGCGGCACGTGCTCATTTTCCTCTTTCGTGCCGCCACCTCTCCGCCTTTTTTCCAACTGGTCTGAAAAACCGGAATTCTTTTACTTCGTAGAATCCTCCTGTCAGATACACACTTCAAATAATCAATTTACAAAGCACCTTCTTAAGAGCATGCCACGCATCAATGCAGACCCCAATCAGGCAGTGTGCCCGAGTTTCGAAGGCGATGAGTGCCAGTGGGCCTTCTTGAGACAATCAATAATAGATACCCATTAAGGGTTACTCCCGCTCACCGCGGAAGAAGCCGCTCAGCAGATGAAAGTGGCTTGGACACGAGACAACGCTAACAAAATAGTCGCCTGGGAGGCGCAGCTCGAACAAGATAGAGTGATGCAGAACGAGCAGGAAAGAGTTGCCCAGGAGGCGGAAGCCGAGCAACTCGCACACCGCGAAAAAGAGGCCGAAGAGCAACGCAAAGAGGGAGAGAAGAAGAAGCTGAAGATGAACACTTTCGACCCCCGGCGCTGCCTCGGTGACTGGATCGAACCGAGACCAGCCCAGTACGCCATAAACAAGATCAACAACTTGGAATGGGTCGAGCTCGACCACTTCACCCTTAAAGGATGCAGGGACGCCGCGGCCGATTCCTCCAAGTCGATCAACCAAGACGCCTTCGCATTCGCGCAGCTTGGGGACACCATCGCCATGCGCCCGCTAGCCGACATGCCACCCTCCAGGGGCATTAGGACTTGAGCTGGCTAGAGCTGATGGAAGTTAAGAACTCTATATTGCACTTCATAGCCAAGTCCGGGGTCTGGCCCGCCGAGAACGCGGAAGCCCTGGCAGCCTTCTTCGTGGTCTTAGATGTGCATCCGATCCGCGTTCAGACAAAAGCGCTCCTGCTGTACCAAAGCCGGGTCAGGCGGGAGTGGTTTGACGCCTTGAGGCGCAACGAAGGCTTCAACATCGGAGTAATCGGCGAAGGCCTCCTTCGCACGATCTCCGACGATTTGAACACCCGAATCCAAGAAAGGAGAATCGATAAGGTGCGAACGAGCCAGCCCCCTCTTTAGACTCCACACGCGCTAACGTTCTATTCCTTTCCTCCCGCTCGTTTTCATCCGGTGCACATCCTCGACCGTCCCTTGGCCTCCTCTCAATGCCTCGCCTCTGCCTCCGCGCCACATCTGCCTCCGCCATTGCTGCTCTTGCCTTCTGCCATACGCCATTCTCCCCCTTGTCATCTGCCAACTGCCAATTGCCATTTGCCGTTTGTCATTTGCCATTTGCCTTTGCCTCGTGCCTTCCCGTCCCTTCCGTGCGTCGCCGCCAATCCAGATCGATAAGGCCCAAGGCGATTTAGAGTCCACGGCAGCGCGCACGCCTTCCAGGCGCCACCGCGACCGCCGCCGCCGCCATCACAGCCGCCAGCCTTCTTCTTCCCCCCGTCGTCACGAGTCTCGAGGAAGCGGGCGCGGTCACGCTCTCCACGCCATCGCCCGGGCTCGCCGTCCGACCGCCCAGAGAAGCGCGGTCGGGATACCCCTCGCCGTTCCCGGCGTGACGACTCAGAGTTTTTTCAGTCCGCTCGTGGTGGAGTCTGCGCAATCTGCCTCGGACGCCACGAGTATGTCTTCGCCAATTGCAAGGCCCAAAAGCTCTGGGACGGCTCAGAAAAGGCTCCCAGAAAAAACGAACAGGGGAGACTGGTTGCAGCAGACAGCCTCCCTCTCTGTTTCGATTGGCAGGTCTCGTGAGGATGCACCTCCGGGGACCACCCTGAGCGTCACAGATGTTCCGGCTGCGGGAAGTCCGATCACGGAGCCCAGGCTTGCCCTCGAGCAGAGAGGGCTTAACGCCGTATCACCATACAAGCAGGAAGGCTATGCATCCGAGCTCGCGCAGCTCGGCCTTCTGGCCAAGTACCCGACGCTCACCCAAGGCTTCGCGAAAGGTTTCTACCTCAGAATCCCGCGGATCCTGCGCACTTACGCTCCACCTAATCATCCCTCAGTTAAATGCCTGTTACTGTATATAACCTCATCACGGAGCACGAGTTCGCGACCGGCCGTTACCTCGGACCCTTCACGCGCGCTCAAGTGGAGGCTGCCATTGGCCCCTTCCAATCCTCACCCCTATCCGAGTATTCGCGCATCGGGCCAAAAACGCACGTCATCCTCTCACCAAGTCAAAGTTCCTGGAGAGGGTTGGGAAGGCCACTCGCGCCGCTGGTCTCGAGCCTGCGAGGGCACGGTATCCGAATCAGCTCCACCCTCGAATACCTCCTTCAGGGCGTCCCCTTCGACATGATGAAAGCCAAAGGCTGCTGGGCCGGGGATTCCTTCTTACTTCACCTAAGAAAGCACGCTGTTATCATTGCCCCATACATCCAAGACGTCCCAGTTGCCCATGAGGCCTTCATCCGCTACGCCATGCCCCCGGTGCGCTGAAGCAACGCCCCTCGTCACGAACGCTTCCTGCAGGGTAAGCAATGCCATGCCATCTCTTCCTAAACAGGGGGTTCCGAGTCTCACTCGCCACGTCATCAATTCCTAACAGATTGGGTGTCGCGGCCTCGCTTCGGCCACAGGAACTCTTTTTCGATTGTGAAGCGCTTCGCGCTTTCGCCCGTCCTCTACGCTCCTGCCCCCACTTTTATAAGTTTGCTATTCGCTGGTATTGTTTCCCTCATGTCTATATACCAGTCGTCTACACATGTCAAATGGACAGTCTCACTCCTCCCACCTTCTCAGCGTTCCGTGTCGCGTGCCGTTCTTTCCTTCCTCCCTCACCGGCTCCCCCCAAGCGCACACGGAACTTGGTCTTGGCGAGAGCCAACTAGCGACTCAACTAGCGACTCGCAAAGAGTAAAAGGCGGTCATCCGGCCATGAGGCAGAGCTTCCCGTACTGAGATACATACGCGCTTACAACTTCTAATTCTCACGCTTAAGCTTTGTAAGCTCGGCACGACCATGAGGTCACTCCTAAAGTAACTAGTTTACTGTAAATCATCAATTGATTCATGAATAGACGTCCTTTAGCCCTGCAAGAGCCACCTGAGGTTAAAAAAATGAGCCAAGGCGTGGTGACACGACTGTAGAGAAATATCCCGTACTCTGTAAAACGGGATGAGTGGAGCAAGCTGCCGCTCTGTTACCCTCAACCTGTTCACGGCGGCCGCATGATCGGCCGACTTGATCATTTTCTTGAAATAGCGCGCCTAGACCAGAAGTGAGACGAGCACAGACGCCGTGACTCCACCCTCTTAGGCATACCTCTTGTTCTCCCACCAAAGTCCAGGCTTCTCCTGTTCTGCCTGCGCGGGCGGTTCTCCCAACACGATGCACGTATTTGCGCATATCCACAGGCGCATCATAGTTGATGACGTGTTCAACGTGCTTGATATCCATCCCGCGTGATACGAGATCAGAGCAGACGAGCCTGGAAATACATCAACTTGAAGCAGCCAGGTAGACGACGCGACGCGAACATCTCGATTTCTTGGGCTTTGAACTTTTCTAAAATGGACTTGCGCTCAGGGGTGCTAAGGTCACTCGAATACGCCCGCACTACTACCGGCTTCCTGTTCTGGGTGGCGTCTACCTGGCTATCTGAACGAGCCGCCTCAAAGAATTCGAAGAGTTGGACGAGTCGCTGCGTTGACTCTGCGGACTTGGTAAACACCAAAGCGTTCGTGACCCCAATGGAGTGGATCAGATGGAATAGCATCAGTGGCTTCTGCGAAGAATCGCACACAATCATGTGTTCCTGCAGGCCCACTTAGTCGATATCTTTCCCAGACGACAAATGACAAACCTTCAGAGTCGCAGGCATGCTAAATCGTTCCATTGCCACACCCAGAACGTCAGATTCTTGAACTCCGCCCGCAGATTGGACCACTACGTAGCGCGGGGTCCTGAGGTCCAAAGCTGCGATTCTCCCGGGATCGTTCATCAGAGTGGCTGAAAAGAGTAGCTTTTGACAGGAAGATTCCCGCTTCTCGTCTATGTCTGCACGCACGGCAGGTCCGCCGAGCAGATGTAAAAATGCAGGGGAGAGCGCGTCAGGGTATGGAATTGACGTTATCCCGTCCTCCCTGGGTTTCGTGTCTGCCTCCGCATATGCCGGTGGACGAGTTGCTGCCAGTACCTGTGCTAGCCAGTTCTGGAAGGACTGTGCCTGTGCAAGCAACCGATCGGCCTCATCGATGACCAGGAACCGCAAATGCTGGAGCGAGAAATTCAGCGTCCCACTCATATGATCCATTAATCTGCCAGGGGTGCATATCAATATGTCCACCTTACTGGAGCCTCCATGAAGGCTGTTCGAAATCCGTAGTCAGACTGTAGGTTTTTTTCAAAGCGAGTTAGTGCGCACGTCGGCTCTTTGTTTACGAGCTGGGCTTGTTCGTGAGAAAATGAATGCTGGCCAGTTACGGAGCCTATCTAATGAAAGAGGCATGCAAAGTGAGAGAGCCAGCAAACTTAACGCAGCGATACTGACCTTCAACCCGCGACCCTTGGCGATGGCCTCAAACGTCTCGCGGACTTGAACAACAAGATCGCGCGTCGGGAGCACGACCAGAGCACGTAAACGGGTCACAGCACGGGAAGAGAGTGTCTGCTTTCCTCCGTCATCTCTCCGGTTCTTCGTGGTCAGAAGGGTACCCACCTCTACGATCGGGAGAACATAGGCGAGCGTCTTTCCACTTCCAGTAGGAGCAGACACACAGATATCACTTGGGGGATCATACGGGAGATACAACGATCGCTTCAGACGGTCTGGAGGGAGAAGCATGGGTAGCAAGGTGGTCTGAACTGGGATCACACATTTTAATTCTAGACACATTGAAATGATATCCTACGCACCTGCGAATAGCTCCATGATCCCCAATTCTTTTAACCTCCTGAGCGTCTTTGCGCTTAGTCCGATGTCCGCACTTTGGTCCTCATCAAGGGGGAGTGGGAGTAGATAGTTGTGGGTCTACCAGTTGTGCGCGTGCAAGAGCGCGATCCAACCCCTGTGAGGCAAGTTCAGATATTTCCGGTGCATCAGGACGAGATGGGGGAGGGAAAGTAGGCTGCGACGGGAGGGGGGGTGTGCGACGGCCGAGATAATTGGGCTCTGGTGGTAAGTCGGATGAACTTGGGGGAGGTGAGGACGGCTCCGACGGCGAGTGTGCGGCGGAGGGAGAGCCAGACAATGTAGTATCCAAGCTGAGTTCTCCGCTATCTAGCTTTCGGCGTTTGCGAGGCCGCGCGACATCGACATCCCCTTCCGCAGATTCCTCAGGAGTCTTTCCCTTTGAGTGGCGCCTTTTCTTCTTTGGAGAAAGCCCTTCGTTTCTCTGGCGGCGCTCAGTTCCCCCGTCGTCCGTTCGCACACTAGTTTCGCGTTCCTTCGAGTCATCGTCATCGTCGCCATGTCCATCTTGCCGCACGGCATCAGGCGCGCCTACATCGCCACCTGCTGCAGGCTTCCCAGCGGCTGCTTTGCGCTTTTTTCTCTCTTTCTTCGCTTTCAGGTATCTTTTCTTGGCCTTGGTCTTTTGCTACTCCCCCGGAGTAATGACTATTGTGCACGCGCATAGATTTAGACACACTCACCTTGGCAACGGCTATTTGTGTTGGTGGCATAAGCCAGTCGTTTGCCGCCGGTCGCGGTCAGACCTGAGACAGGTTCAATTCGTGCGGTTGAACCACAATTCATCTCAAAGCGAAACCGTGTTCAGGCACCAAAAGTCCCCGTGTGTACGTAAGCGTTCGCCCAGTTTTCTAGCAGGGTTGTGCCATAGAACGTATATACAACAACACGGGTAAGTACTGTGATCCATGCAATTTCCACAGTGATTCCTTCAGTATGATTATTAAACACTTTACAACGTGTGCCTCAGATGGATTGGACTCGAACAGCCCCTCAGTCATTTGCGAAAAGCTTCTTCAGGTAGTCCCCAGCGGCTGCTTTGACCGATGGATCAACATTGGGATTCGACAGGATCTCCGTTGCGAGTTCCGACTTTTGCTTCATCTTCGCGTTCTGCTGCATCCGCTCCGAATCCGCCGCCTCGCGTTCTTGGCGCTTCTTCTCCATGTCCATTCGCATACGGGAGTCCGCCTCCTCCCTTTCCTCCCGCCGTCGCAGGTACTCGAGGCGCATCTTGCTATCGTCTGCTTGTGCTTGCAACAATCGCATACACGCAGACACCAACGTTTGAGCCATGGCACCTGAATTCGGGGGTATTTGGTCACTAGCGCCAGCTACGGGCGTCGTAGGTGTTCCGTAGGCTGCGAGATGATGTTGGCCCACAGGCGCTGTGCTCGGTGTTTGCGGTGGCGATGGGATGGCTTCTCCGGGGTCGGGAGCGGATGTGTAAGGGAGGTCGTACGTCCGTTCGAAGTGAGGAACAGGAGGTGGGTCCGCCGTGGAACGCTCGAGCACAGGAGACTCTTCGCCTCGGAGCGCTGGTTCTTGCTGTGGTTCCGCACTCGCCTGAGGGTGCTGCAGAGGGAGTGTCGGGGGGCCCATTGGTCGCGGACGGGCCGGAGGGCGACGAACGTTTGGATCACCGTGCCACCTGGCGACGCATTAGCTGATATGGTAAATAATATCGTTGTGAACTATCTTACCTGGAATGGAACGTCGCATACCATCCCATTCGGTGCCAGTGGTCTAGTATCCGTGAAGACAAATTGCCCACATGAAATCCCGCCTTGCGAGCGGCGTAGATTCGGCGTTCGTACTCGCGCAGGCGATCCACCTCGCTGTCGGTGTCCACGTCGGCCTGTTGCATACCCGCAGTAAAAGTTTCGAATGCATATATCTGCTTGAAAACCACAAAATTGCGCTCGTAGCAGCCCTTGACGGCTAGGAAGGTTTTGCGACCACCAAAGGCGTCCAACGCACACTGTAATAACATTAAGAGGGGGTATATTCACCAAAAAAAAAAAAAGAACCCACGTCTCTGAAACACGTGTTCTTCTTGGTTCGTAAAGCGTCGAAATGTTCGTCTTCGTTGGGGCCCATGAGCCAGTTGAACAGCTTTGTTTTTTCCTCGTCTGTCCAGTGCCTGGCGCCACCGGCACCACCATCCTCACCAACTTCGGGGTCGTCGGGGTCGTCGTCGTAGCCATCGGCCCTTCGTTTCTTGCCGGCGCTTTGGGCATAGGGCGACTCGAGTTGTTTGCGCTTGGATGACGAGGGCGCCGGCTGACGATCGACTGGTTGCACAGGCATCTCGTGGGGCGCAGTGTAAAACGACATGTGGTCTGTATGATGAGCTGCCCCCGCATGGTCGGGGGTGATAATGTGGGGCCCCGGGTAGTGACTGTGGTAATGAGAACGCGAATCGAGGCCGACCTGGGAGAGGTGAGGATCCAGCGCTTGGTCCAAAGACTGCTGGGCTCGAATATAAACGGCTTCGGTGATAGCGGGGGATCGCTCACCTGGCCATTAGGATCTACGTGACCATGGTCGACGGTGTTGTCTGGGAGAGTTGAGTGACTAGAGGGAGATAAAGGTGAGAAAAAGGCAATGGGAGATCGGGAAGATCTTGCCCTTGCACTTGAGCAGCCATTCCCGTGGCGAGGAGCTCGAGTAATTGATTGAACCACGCCGCGAGTTGACTTGATTTGCTTGCGCTTGCTTAACGGTTTCAGTCGCCCTGGACCTGCTCGGTCTGGTCCGTTTCTCCCAATTCGTCTTTTCAATGTCACACTCCTTGTCACAGCTTCTTCTTATCCAATCCGAGCCTCTCTACATCCTCAAGCACCCGTTTAACTATCCCCAGCCAATTCTTCGCTTTGTCCATCTCTCTATATCCCTCCTCGAATCTCCTCTCCATCTTCCCTACTTCGATTCGCCCCTCCTCTATCTCCATGTCTTTCCCGACGGACCCCACCGATGATATAGACGATCTCGTCGTCGCGGGTGACTGCGCTCGACTGCTGGATACCGGCGACTCGGTCCGAGGTATAATCACACGAAGGGTGGGGGGCGATTGGCCCCTCCTTTGCCCCATCGTAACTTCCTCGTTATTCGGAACGCACGTTCGTGCCCGCCGATGATCGTATATCAGTTTTTTTCCCGCCTGTGAAATGCCAAAAATTATTCAATTCAATTCGCTTACAATTCGAAAAACGGAACGGACTAGCGATGCACGCCTCATTTTGCGTTCGGCTCGTCCGATGGCACGTTGCGCTGACGAGATTAACTTTTCTGTCTGCTTGTATAAACACCAGTAGGTCAGCGGCCGATTTATCGCAAGATAAATATGGAACACAGACATTCGATATGCACTCGTCGATTCGTGCCAGGTCTTTACCGACCGTCGCGAGCACTCGATAACTAGGATGTGGGCAGGCATTCGCGGCTGCAGCGCTCTCGTCTTTCTCCACCAACGTCGTTAGTGACGATGGTGGCTCCTCGAGCTTCTGCGTAGACGACCTGGGCATTCGTTCCTGCAAGAACGTGCGCCGTAGCCACGCTTTTAACCGTGCGCCTTTGCCGTCGCCGTCGGCTCTCATCCCAGGAGGTTGGCGAGACTGCCCGCCTTTTGTGCCAACGTCTGTTAGCGTGTCAGCTCGTGCCCGCTTCCTTGGTTTTGGAGTGGCGCCGAAGCCGTCCTGGGTGAAAATTGGTGTCAATCGGCGCAGGTCACTCATGCTTTTGTGTGAACGTAAGTGTGCGATAGAACCCGCGGCGTTCCCTCCTTGTACTAGTGGCAAGTTTGCAGTGTCCGCAGAGTCACGGGTACGCGGCCACGGCTTGAGAAAGCCATCGCCGTTCTCAGACGAGTCGAGCATCAAAAACTCGGTCGCGAATGCAGGTGAAATCGGCGTCTCGGCTTCTGAGCTGCTTCGTCGTGTAACCACCGATTCACAGGAAGAGTCCTCGGCCCTGGTTTCCTGAGACATTACACGACCCGATTTTAGCTTTTCTTCGAGGGCTTGAGATATGGTGTCCAAGCGCGTGTCTGCATCTGTCCATGACTCTCGCACGCGTGAAATCTCTTCACGAGCGTCATCGACCCGGGCGTAAAGCTTCGATATCGCATTTCGGCTCAGGGTGGATACCTCAGAGAGCTGGGCGTCAAAGTGGTCCAGTGCAGCTTCTGATGGGGTTAAGTCCGCAGAAAATGAGAGACCAATAGTGATTGCATTGAGACTGTCAACCACTAGCTCAAACGATAGCGGACTTCCGTCGTCGTCTGGTAGTGGGGAGAGAGCGGTAGCACGTGCCTGGGGCGTCAGAGTACCGTCTGCCAATGATAAGCTCGGATCTGACCCGGAGCTATGACGGGGCCTGACAGTGTCATGAGAAGCGGATGATGCCGGACGCCGTTCCTCCTGGAAACGACTGAACAAGCCACGGAATTCTGGTTGGGCAACCTCAAACGGTGTCAGACTAAGCCGAAAGACGATGAGCGAGCGGTTGTCAATCACGGAATAATTACCTACCCCCGTGAATTCCGCATCTCGGAAACTGTGTGCTCGGGGTCTAAGTCGAGCATCGCGCGCAGAATCTCGGCGCTGTCACCATGCTCAGCAGCAATATGTACGCATGTCTCATTGTTGTCATCCAGAGCCTGCAGCGGAGCGCGGAGGTTGCGGACAAGATGGAGGACAAATCGGTACAAGAAATCATTGGAAGCTTGATCCCGAAGCGCGTCAGGCCCGCGTTTTCTACGTGCCAAACAGTGTAGAGGAGTGTAATTGCCAGATTTAGAAAAGAGACTGACATCAGCGCCGGCGCAGTAGAGGATGTCCAGCACTTCGATGGAAGGTTGTTTGAGAGAAGCACAATAATGGATCGGAGACCAAGCCTCGGCATCTGGCGCATTTAAAAGTGAAAGAACACCTTCTGAAGAAGAGCCATTCGAAAGACCAGAGAGGAGGCCGTACAATTGGGCCATATCCGATGAGACAATGGCTGAGACCAAGGCATCCGTGCGCTCGGTAACCTCAGCCGTAGTGGATAAAAAGACCGAGTTAGAACAAGGCCCCGCATGAGGTCGTGGAGCTGCCTCAGGCGTGTCGGGCTTAATGCCACCATTTTCGGACTAGTGGCTTTCGGTCAAGGAGAGAAACGTAGAGATAAGCCAAAGGACATGCCAGAATATCACGGGAGCGATAATGTCGGAGTGCTTCCTCACATGCCCAGAGTATCTGAGGATGGTCCAAAGCGTACTGGATGGAAGTTCGACTGTTTCTATCCCGGTGGTTAGGGCACGCGCCGTGCAAAAGCTATTTTTGTGTTTTGAATACTATAATCGGACCGAGGGCTAGCAAGCTCACCAGACATTTGGCCACCTCCAAGTTGCCGTCGCGTGCTGCATCTACGGGGAATCGTCAGATCTGAGCCGAGTTGCCTCAGTTGAGGGAAGGCCCCCACTTACACATTAGAGGCGTGACACCGTAAGCATCCTCACCATCGGCGGATACCGTGCCCCCGCCAGCCTCAAGCAGGGTCTTGACTGCATCGGGGGAGTTCATCCAAGCAGCAAACCCGAGTGGCGTCACTCCGTTCATTGCCTCTTGTGGCGCGTTCAACGTGTATAGTGACACATGGTGGTCCTCAACGAGTAACCGGAGGATGTCCAGGCGGCTCGCCGTCATTATTGAAGGGTCGGCTGTCTGCCAGCTGAAAACCGGACTGTGTTCAGCACCTGAGACGGTTCGAGACATCCATGTGCACACCTTTCGCCCGCAACCGCGCACGCAACAGCCGACCTCCCTTTTGTATCTGCTGCGTTCACGTCCGCGCCACGCTCAAGTAGAGAGCGAACGCCATGTTCATCTCCGCGGATTACAGCTGCTAAGAGCTGTGCATTGAGTGACGTGGAGGCTGACTGGGGAACTGGTGTGGAGGGGGTTGTGGATGGCATGCACTGGAGAGTGGGTTGAACGTGTGGATAGCGTGTGCAGGGCGGGTAAAAAGATGGCGCGGGCTAAATGGTGATGGGCGTGAAATGTAAGCGAGAACGAATGGAATTTCTGGGCCAAAGACAAAAAAACGCAGGCGTCTCTTTATTTACTTGGAGAGAATTGTCCACATAGCTGAGTGTGAGGCGACAGGACTCATCGCGGGACTTGAAACAATACCTCTGGTCGACTTGTCACTTGTACCGAATAATGGAATGGTCTGTACTACCAGAACCTATCCATCGTTTGACTGGACCCCTGTCGAGTCGAGTGACCGCCCATGTTACGCGTTCCGTTGCGCCCATATCGTTTTTGGGAATACGTCCGACACGTGGTTTGCTTGTCCCGTAAAGGCTGGAGTAAGCGATCTTACGTATCTCTTAGGTGCATTGACAGGATCAATCTCGGGGTTGACTGACTGCATGCCTAGCTGGGAACAGATTGGCGTTCTTTATGAGCACGAGCCACGCTGTGGTTTCGTTACCACCGTGACCACACCGAGTTGGTGTCTATTATGGTAAAGGCTACAACTTGAATGGATAGGCAGAACATGCGAGTATGTATGCAAGATCGAGGTGACATTATCAATCACAGCACAGGATAAAGACAAGATGAAAGTAGTTTGATAGTTCAACAGTCTGTGGGACAGAATAATCGTGGCACCGGAACGCTTCCACGTCAGAAGAAAGCATCTTGTCCAAGAGTCCCCTGAAAGAGAGTTCTTGATGTCAGTGACGTCGACAAAGTAATAACTCGGGGCTTACTTTGACCTGCTCAAAATTTGCGACGGCTCGATCAACGTCCCATCCATTATTCTGGAGACAATCCACAGCGAACCGAACGTTAAGACGCGTAAGCTTGCAGACTTGTGTGACGAGCGATCTTTGCGGCTCCGGCTGTGGTGTTTCGTTGATCAGTCTTTGGACGTAGTGAAGAGAGAAGATCAACGCACAATTGCTCCTAATTCTTGGTGGATAGATGCCGTTAATGGCGCTGACGATGTCTGGTTTCCAGATGAGGTCGCCTGCACGAGGAGTGGTCCAGGAGTCCACGCTTCGTGGCTAGAATAGGCACGGATCACAAGCTGATCCGAGAGTACTTCAACATCCCACCCGCTCGCCTTCGCCCTACATGACGATTCAGTTTGATTAGCTAGTCAGTGATGTCCAAATATTCGGACGCACCTTGACCCCTCTGGCGCAGGGGTCAATACGAATGACCGGTCGAACGAACGAACTCCTCCAACCGATTCTGTCGCGAGTGGGGGATACGATCAGCATCAAAAACGTTGGAAGAATCTCTACAACTGATAAGACAGACCTTCTACGAACTGTCCGTGGATAGACAGGAACAAAGTTGTCCGATCTTCTTGTGTCACTGGCCATGCATCGATACAGAACTTTTCGGCAGCGCCAGCGATATCGTGTTTTGTCCGGGGGAGAGTTGTCAAAGCGTTTAGAACCTTTTCGCGCCCCACATGAATGCTCTTAAGCATTTTGTCCACTGCACCCCCCACCCTACTAAGATTTCTGGATCCTGCTCCAAGCCACGGCGACCAGTCCAAATTGCGCTGATTCGGCATCTCTTTGGAGTACTGGAAACCTTGAATTTTGGCCCGGACAGGAATGGATGTATTTGCTTGGAACGAGAACGTAGCGAACTCGTGATACACATTTGACAGGGTAGCTCTTTGTGTGTCAAACAGTGGGAAGAAGCTAGGATAGCGATGAGATGAGACCCGAGTAGGTAGAGTGGGTCATACCGAGCGAAAAATGATGTGATAATGCCACCGTCCACTCCGGCGACGAGAGGGGGCCGCATTAGTGCCGGGAACTCCTTGGCTCCTTTTAGAGAGCCTGTGGATCCAGTAGAATGCGATATCTGCGGGGCATCAAAGGATATTTTCGTAACGGGCTCTTTGTCTAGAATTTCGAGCGTCGGAAACCGTCGCATGATATTGCTGAACCACTTAAGTACCATCTCGAATTAACGGGTGGGAAGACCTACTTCCTGTAAGTGTCCACACGATTGCTCTGGTACTCCAACTCTCGTATAGGGTTTCCGATAAGAATCAGCTCCCGCAATTTCAACAGTTTATCCTTCTTGTCCGAAAGTTGAGATATCGAATCGATGTCTTTCCACACACGCAGATTGTTGTTCTCGAGAGAGAGATTGGCAATGTTTGGAAGGTAATGTGCGATTGTTGAGATGACATGTGTGGTTTGAAGGTTATTGTTAGCGAGAGATATAGTTCGAACCTGGATGGATGAGAAAGACACAACAATGGATAGTGGCAAAGACGCACAGGTGGCTTGAGTTGAGATGCAAGTTTGAAAATTACTGCGGCCTCTTTTCCTGTACTTCCAGGGATGCCAGGAGGGAGGAGGCCAGCCCTCGAAACCATTTCATCTTCAGACATTCGCTGTTCGAAGAATGAGGGAAGTCGGGCGATATCGGGTTTGAATTCTACTTACTTCTAGGTTTAGGAAGCGTGATTGGGGGTCCCAGCGCTGTTGTACGAATCTTCGCCATACTTCGAGGGGTTTCCCTACAGCCACTCGCGTCCCCGGCAGCACTTTATCACCGTTCAGCGATATTGCATTCCGACGCACACGCCCAACCGCGGCACCACGAATGGCAAGGGGGCCAGAGGAAGGACTAGCGATCCGGGTGGCAAGCTGATCGAGCACCACGAGGGAACGGGTTGACGGAGTAACATGAACAATGTGAGCTTGGTGTTATCATTCGGAATTAGGCGAGCATATAAGACACCAGTTGTAGGGGAGGGGACACTGCACAAATAGGAGGCAGAGGTAAAAGTAACCTGATATTTACCGTGGGATTACGACTTGGTCCTGGTTGACCTTTGATAGTGTCTATGAGACGTGGTCGATGAGAACGAGGCTTGGGGAAGCCCTTGCGGCCGCCTGGCTTGTCTGAGGCGTCGCGCATGCGCTCGTCACGATCCATGAGACCGGCATTACGCAGTGCGGTGTTGACCAGAGCACTGGGGCCAGAATGTGAGGAAGCTTGAATCATGGGGTGTAGAGTAATCTGGTGCCGAATGATGGCAAGACTGAATATAAGGGAAAGAGGCGGTCGCTGTGGAAGCGGTGCAAGACGGGACAATTGCGGCTGTGGCTCGCAGTCGGTAACATTACAAAGCACAGAGTCACAATCGAGTCACAGTAAAATATGTCACCAAAAGGTGACTAAGCATAACTCCTCGTTGTTCTGCGGCGATACCGCACTCGCACAAAGGGGAGCTACCTAGTTGAACGACGGATAAAGGAGAGTATTGTTCGGAACAAGCGCGAATTGATGGTGCTACTGTACAGGGTGTCAACGCGGTGGGTTTGTTAGGGACTGTTAGTTAAGCCGTGACCAACAAACAGGATATTTTCCCACATTATCTGTTTACATTGCCGCTAGCTTATCCTCATCGGCCACCTCCATATTCGAGTCTCTCTCTTTAACTAGGGTTATTTCGAACCGTTTTCGCTCTGGTCAAGTCTGAATCTTGTCATCACACGATAAAAATGGATAACCCTCAGCACTATCAGCCCCTTTCACACGCACTACAACCTCCGCTTTCACAGCCCTCTCAATATACTACGTTTCCCGCTCCCAACACGCAACAATATTCCGTGGGCGATTCTCAGCGAGAAGAAGAAGAGGAAGAGGAGGAAGAGGAAGAATGTTGTTGAGGAGGAGTTAGATGACAATGATCGCAGAGACCTGAGTCCCTCAGCGTCTCCTCAAAACAAACAAGTCGTGGGGTGTGTATATCTTGTCACGCTTGAATATTTCAGAATACACTTTTGACTTATTTCTTTTCGTCCGGGAAGCCCGGCCGCAACTGCCACACGAGTGCAAACTCCCCAAATACCATCGGCTGGCCAGCTTCCTCCTCATGGCCACGAATCCCCCGAGCAGAAGCGCCGTCCAGGTCGTCCTAAAGGCTCTCGAAACAGAAAACCTCGCGAGAGCGCTGGTTCTGTTGGCAAGTCTCAGTTCCCTAGCTATCCTATATCGCAAGGTGGTGCACCAATATTACCAGGCGTCACCGCTCAAAATCAACAGTACTACGAATTTCAGTGGCGCGTATTGAACCTCTGCTCCGAGTTCTATGGTGCCGCAGAAGAGCTTATTGTACGTTTAACCCGTCGATCAACGTGACGACATCTCAAATCGCGCAGAAAGCAACCCCTTCTCTCGTTATCGCTCAGTCATATCAAATGGGGCCGTCCAGCAAGGTCGATCCTCTAACTATACTTAACGAGGCAAAACGAGTTTGTGATCAATTGGTGCGTTCAGACTTGACCACCTCCCCATCTCTCATGGACATCATACCCCCAGCTTCAAAATCCTAGTCAGCTGGTCGGTCAACCTCCGCCACCCGTCTATCCTTCTGCGCCATATCCACCGCCACCGCAAGCTTCGACATCCGCTCCTCCTCCAACAAATTCCCAGCCATCAGCTGTCATCACGAACCCTTCTACGTTCGTTATGCCTCTCGGTATCCCGGGTACTTCGCAGCCCATGTATCCCACAATATACGCTACGACCCCATCGCGCTACCCGACCGCACCGTATTATCAATATTCCCCCGCGCCCGGTTATTATCCAGCGATACCCAATCCAATCCCGGCACCTCCTGCGTCGTCCTCGTCTGCACCCCCCGCGGCACATTTTGTCTCCTCTTCTGGAGCGGCTACCCCCACTCTAACCATGGCCGCCAGTAATCCTGCAGGAGCGTCCGGGGCCTGGGCGGATGAGGACGTTGAACGTCTAAAGCGCTTAGCCGAACAGAGTCGAACTTCTGGGCCCTCTAACGAGACTGATTGGGATTGGGTTGTTGGCCAATGGGGCAACACACGCACAAGGTTCACAAGTTTCTCGTCGATTATGTTCGTTACTGACATCTCGTTTTCAGGCATCAGATTCTCCTCAAAGCGACGGCGCTGGGCCTCAAAGAGAGCACGACCCGTGGCGTCAAACGACGGCGAGAGGGAGAGGTCCCGACCACTTCTGAAGCAGCGCCACCAATAGCACCACCCATGAGCTCTCTCACTAATACCGCAGGGGCTGTGCCATCACCGGCTCAAAGCCACACTACTACCTCTACACCGTCCGGTCAACCATCGCCGGCGATTCATAACCCTGTCCCCCCACCGCAACAACCTCAATCCACGACATCAACTCCTACACCCGCTTCAAGCCGGCCAACGACCGCGGCACCAGCACCTAACATGCCTTGGCCGATGCCGACTGTCGCCGCAAATACATCTCCTGTCATTGCTGGGGCATCTCCGGCGCAGGCAGAACAGCGGAATACAAATTACTACCGCCAGGCCCGCGCGAACCCCCCGCCACCACCTATCAAAGCGGTCCCCCCTCCGTCGCACCAATTTGTGTATCAAACAAACGGGAAGTCGAACAAATAAGGGCCGTATAATTTATGTACCATGCCGGCATCTCGCTCGCATCTCGTTTTCACCCGTTTTTGCTTTGATCCTTTCGTTATTCTTTGCGGCATTCTCAATTGGCTTTTTTTTTTTTTTGGAAAAATAATAAAGTTGCTGTGAAAGCGTTCCGATCATGTGACCTTACGCGGCGATGTCTTCCGGTCCGCACGAACCGGACCCTTGTAGTGATCGTGACTGTTGTACTGTATGGCACTATGGCGCCGTTCGAGCCACCAGAAGTCGTGTTGACTGGATTCAAGGAGAGGATTGAAGCACTCACCCTCCATGGTATCTTCATCCTTCGAGTCATTTATCCACTCTGCTGACCTATGGTAAAGGAGACCGCCTTTACATCGGAACTGCGAGCGGGAGTCTAGCCGTGTACAGTATCGCTGGTTCAGAAGGTACATATTATTCCTAGCTGGCGAGGTTGCGCATATGATGCTATAGGAACAGATGAACAAAACTACGCCATTACGCTATTAGAGACCAAGAAAAACCTCACACGGAAAGCTATCGACCAGCTCGGGATAGTCAAGGACATCAATTCACTTATCGTACTCTCGCGTGCGTAAGTTGTCTCTCTTCTCATTCTACTGTTTGACGGCCTCCAAGAGTCGCAGGTTACTTTACTCGACCTCCCTGATCTATCGAAGCCCACTCCGCTATTGAAAGCGAAGACCGCATTTTCCTTTGCTGTACATACGTCGGTGCAACACTTGTACCCTGATGGGAAAACGAGTCGCCCACTGGGTGCCGAGTTTAGCTCTCCAGTTATCTCGGTTCCTACGGTCATTACGTATCTCGTAGTTGGGTGTCAGCGAAAGTTGGTCGTCTATTCGTGGAAGGATGGAGAGGCGCAGGACATCAAGGTACGCCAGCGGGGATAGTTTGCCTGTTCCTCATGACAATGCCGCAGGAAGCGCCCCTCCCCCATTCGGCACGAACTATTGCTTTTCTAGATAACGAGGTGGTCTGTTTAGCATATGAAGCAGGTCACGTCTTGTTCTCCCTGGCCACCATGTCTACAATTGAGATCGCTTCCACCTCTACTACGAACAAATCCGGGGCTGGAATTAGCAACGTGGGTATGGGGGCCTTTGCAGGCTTGGGAGGGTACATGTCCTTGGGACTCGGAGCAAAGCTCAGGCCATGCGTCACTAATGTAGGTGACGCGGGGGTGCTTATTGCAAAGGATAGTACGTACACCTATTTCGTGCCAGATACCGATCTGAACACCCTTCAGACGAGGGTCTTTTCGTTGGCGTCGATGGAAAACCGTCGCGTAAAGCGCATATATCCTGGCCTGCACCCCCGGAGGACGTCAGTATGTGCCGTTCGGACGTACGCGGACGTACATGTGTCTAACTCTCCCTTGTCAGGCCTCGTTAAGCCGTACATCTTCAGCATTTTACCCGCAGGGAGCGTTCCAAAAGTGTCTGGGGGAGATGTAGCTGCTGCCCCTGGCCAGCCGGCCTTCCACCCTTTTCCTGTGCTTCAGGTCCACTCTTCGATATCTCTCTTATTATCACAGTCACTGCCGTTTCCTTTCAACCCCACTCAAACCACAACCTCCCAAGCTCCTCCCGTCAATCACATCTTGCGCCTCTTAACGCCGTCTCCTTCTGCTAAATCGCCGCTCTTTCTGGTTAGCACACCTTCGGATCGGGCGACCGCAACAGCAGAGGGCAGTTCAATATGGTGTTTTCGCATGAAATCGTGGGGTGTGCAAGTTGATGAGCTTGTGAACGCCGGGATGTATGCGGAGGCTCTCACGTTGCTCGATTCTATCGACCCTGCAGTTCTACCTGATAAAGTATGTCCCAGGTTAACCTTGGAGTAGCTCCTTATTGACTCCCCCACCTCTGAAGGAGCGACGCACGAGCCTGGTAAAATCACTAGACGCCGTCTCACAGTTCCGTGCAGGCGAATATGATCGCGCGCTCGACTTGTTCGTCGAGCTGAATATCAACCCTGCAAAGGTCATCTCTCTTTACCCAGAGACGGTTTCGGGTCGTCTGTCCGTTCCGCAAGAACGATGGATCCAGTTGTTTGGTGGGCCTGCAACGAAGGGTGTGAAAGAGGCGTCGTCGTCGTCGTCATCATCATCGTCTAGCTCTTCAGAGCATGGCAGTAATGTCGACGAACCAATACTATCGGGGCCACCTGTGGCACCTACTGTGGGTGTGCTGAGCAAGCTTAAAAATCCGCTCGATGTGATTCGGCCATCTGGCTCCAAAGACCCAGAAACAGCATCAATAGTCAGCAAGAGGGACAAGCCACGGGCAGGTCAGTTCTTTGTGTTCCCTAACATTCTACTCGTTGACGTTCCGTAGATAATTTCACTCGCTCAGTTGAAGGCCTTCTGCGATACCTTCCCGACAGGCGTCTTAAGCTCCTTGCGTCGCTTGAGGCTTTCCATATTACACCTTCGCAATCCCACAGGCACGCATCGCTGTCAGACACCTCAAGCGATTCGCTCCGCGTTATCCCCGATGCGCCGTTCTCATCTCTTACTCCCGAACAGCTTGTGCTGTGCGCGCGGGTGGTCGATACTGCACTATTCAAGTCGTATCTAGCAGTGAGACCGGGGTTGCTTGGTCCACTGTGTAGACGAGATAACTGGTACGAAGTGGCAGAGGTTGAGGAGATGCTCGCAGCGCGCGGGGTGAGTGTTCTATGGATTTATTGACAAGATAGACTCACTGGATATTTACTTAGAAATTTTCTGAACTCATTGACTTATACAACGTCAGGAAAATGCACTCCAGAGCTCTGGAACTCCTTCGCCAGTGAGTATGGTGGGTTTCACGCATTCAAATCTGACTCCGCTATGTTGTAGGTTGGGAGAGAAAGAAACGGACGTGAAAGACAGACTTGTGCCGTCTATAACCTATCTTCAGAGACTTACTCCAGAGTATATGGACACCGTTTTTCAACATTCGAGATGGATCTTCGACGAGAATGCTGAGATGGCGTTGGAGGTCAGTGGTATTACAGGTGTTTTTACCATTCACTGATACAGAACGAAGGTCTTCACATCCGAGGAAATGGAGCTCCCCCCGCAACATGTCGCCAGTTTCCTCGAGAACGTCAACCCAAAGCTCTGCGCGCGCTATCTAGAATACCTTATCGAAGAGCGCCACGAAGAGTCGTCCATCTATCACGACCGTCTTGCCGAATTATATCTCAAGATGACCATAGACACGAAGAAAGCAGGAGATGAAGGTGTGCATTACCTGAAAACGAGTTTGCAACCCATTTAATGTTCGATTAAAAGAAAGCCGCAAGGCGGCGTATGGGAAGCTGCTACTATTCGTTGACAACACCACTCACTATCGTGTTGATCGCTTACTCGGCATGCTACCGAGCGACGGTACGCAGCTTAGCGTATACATGGTCAGTTGGTGACTAATATACGCGCATAGACCTCTTTGAAACAAGAGCTATTCTCCTCGGAAGACTGGGGCGCCACGATAGCGCTTTAGAAATATACGTGTATCGGTTGCGAGACTATGACAAAGCGGAGCGGTATGCCATTCGTGACCGTTCCATTGGACGACTCTCAGCTTTTTATCGACAGATATTGCAAGCGGATACACCAGCCAGACACCGAAACCCGCAACATATTTTTCACGCTCCTGCGGATCTACCTGCGCCCCTTGGTCCGGACGACAGATGACCTCCTGCGACCCGCGCTCGAGCTGATTGCGCGCCACGGCCCTCGGCTGAACCCCGAGGAGACACTGCAGTTGTTACCCCCGCTGGTCGCCGCACGCGACGTGCGCGCATTCCTCACCGGCGCCTTGCGCGTCCCGCACTTTAATGCACGAGTCGTGCGCGGAGTCGCGCTCGCACGGAACGAACAGGTGGCACGTAAGCTGATGTACTTGGAGGCCAATCGCGTCAAGATCACAGACAGTCGCATGTACGTGTCTCTACCCTCATGGATCTTCAGACTTAGCTTGCTAATGTGGTATTAGTTGCCCGCAATGTCACAAACGGATTGGGCCTAGTGCCATTGTCGTACACGCTCCCGGGTGAGATGCTTTCAGTGGTCTCTGAGACTTGCTCAAACTCATACTTACCGTACAGCGGAGAAGTCACTCACTATCACTGTCGGGAGGCTTTCTCCAAGAAATTGAAAGACACGCGGCAGGTGTGATAACATCCCATGTCTTTTACCGGACACAGCGTACAGTCTTTATAATTACATCAGATTCATCATTGCTAAGTCCCTCAGGACATACGCCCGAGATCGACCTCTTTATCTCTAAATAAGTTAGGATGCACGAGTTTCGGACGCGTCCTGACCACTGTGGTTTGAGTGGAAGGCGCTTTGGGAATGAGTGCATCAAGATCGACTTCGGATATCGTATTCCAGTGCATAGAGTCAGGAGAGGAGAGCGCAGGTGTCGTTAGCAAGTGCGGGGGCTTTGAGATGGGTAACAACGATCGCTGAGGAGTGGTGAACCCAGACGGTGCCTCCACTCCAATACAGGCCGGAATTTTGTTCCAGTGTAACGTCCCGTCTGGTCTTCGAGGCGACGCTGGTGGGGAACGAGGCTCCAGCAGAGGTTGGGAAAGCTCCTCAGGTATGCTTCTAATCGCCAATGAGGGTGTGTAGGATCTCCTTTGACCCGATGAGCCTACGTAACAGTCCCTTGGAGACTGGCTTGCCAGGCCAATCGCTGTCTTGGTAGTTGATTTCGAGTCCCCGCATAGCAACGGGGACGAGACAAGACGTGAGGACTTGACCCTGTGTAAAGCAGAGTTGGTACCAGGTAGAGCTCCGTCAGACTGCGCTGCCCGCAGCCGGGTGTCCTCGATCCGAGCCGAGCTAGAGGGCACCAAGTCAGCTCGCCCAAAGCCTGGTGAGGAAGCTAGCGGCGAGACGCATTCGTGCGAAACAGTACGATGAGACATTATCTCCTTGAAGTAAGTTTCATTTGCCGTAGGAATTGGGGGAAGGTCCAGCATTTCACCAATGGCGTTCCATGGGTTATCGCGTGTCAGGAGCTCCGGGATGAGGTCGGCCTTAGAAGATGGTGGTATGAAAAGAGGAGTCGGAACCTCGTGGATGCGATGCGAATGGGACAAGTACCGTAAGGGAACAGAACCGGAAGCGAATCCGGGCGCTACATAACCAGAACGATAGGAAGAATCAGCCCCACAAGAACCACGGGCGGGTGTAGTATCGAAGTCCAGAGGTGTCCCCTCATTTACATGAGGCACCTGGCATAGAGAAAGCAGGGATTCATGAACTGTACTACTAGCTAACGGGGATGAGGGTGGTAGCGGCGATGTCGGAAATTCTAAGGCATCAAATGAGGGTGAGAAAGAATTCATTGCGCAAAAATTTCTGTCAGAAAACCCTGATGAAAATCTATCCTGAGAAATTGAGGTTCCAGGGTGTCTATTAGCTGAGTTCTACGTTGAGGGCGGTGGCGTTCCCTTGGTTGATATTCGTAGTCAGACGCGGGCTCGGTATACCCTGAATCGCGCTCGCGACTTCTGCGTGCTGGGGAAAAGGCCCCCTTTCTGAATGGTCCAAAATGAGGAATTATAACACTAGTCGTTTCTAAGTTGCCTACGGGAAGGCAATCAGCCTCAAATTTAGTATGATTCTGGGATCAGTTGCACCAGAACCTGAGGCAACAGGAGCTCCAAGGTGCCGCCTTTCAGAAAAGTTGCTTATGGGGCTACCATTGTAGCAATTCTGTCGCTGAGAAGAGCCCACCTGCCAGTAATCCCCGATGAGCCAAAGTGGGATGGAGACTCGAGCGCTCACCCTCGACTCAGAGTCGACATCAGAGGTTAGTGACGCCGAGCCGCTTCGCCTTCTGGATGAGCTTGGATAATTGCAAAGTCCAACAGTTCTTGAAAACTCGAGGACGCGATTCACTTCTGCTCTGAGGGAAGGATCTTTGGGAAAATGTCCCACCCAGCCGAGAAAATATAAATAAAAAATAAGACCGGAGGGACGTACAGCTCTCACTGTCCAGCGCGTGCACGACTTTAGACAATTTGATAGCGTGTCCTGAAATGAAAGGCGAAGACGGGCCAGAAAGTGTGTCAGGACCTTCCGTCCCGCTTGAGCGCATATATTCTAGTGGACGGAAAATTTCCCTCTGAGCATGTTCGAGAAGGATCCCGGATATTCCAGATGACTCTTCTTCATTGGGTTGTGTGGCGTTTCCCAGACCACGGCTGAGGATTTCAAGGCGCCGACGGCCGAAGTGGCTTTTCTGGGCACGACGAGTCGAATCGCGAAAACGCGCTCGGGCAAAGTTCCTGGTAGTAGAGAGAGAGAGGACTGGTTGAAAAAGAACTGTATTGGAAACTGAGAGACCCACCGCTTGCCTCCAGTGTAATTGGCCCCTGTCATAGTTGAGGTGAGACCAGAATCACCGAATCGGTTCGTCTTACCACGACCACGTGCCACCATTCGTGTCTCTCTCGTCTCACTCTCACTTTGCTCATGATAGAAGTAAACTATTGTTGTACGTCATGGGCGTACCCAAAGCAGTGGTATATTACATCCAGTATAGAAAATATCAACGCTCTCATCAGTCAAATGGTTACTGTAGTCAAGAGCCTGAGAAAGAAGCATAGTATGAGTTCGAGGAGGACTCGGCGCACAGAAGCATCATCCCAAAGCTATTACCGTAGTAAATCTATTGCCATAGAGGTGAGTACACGTGACAGATGCATATGTCCAGAGGAAGGGAGAGAGTGACCAGTGACCGGTGACCAGTTCAGTTTAAACCATGATGTTCCTCGACCTTCTGAAAAAACTCTCCCTTGTAGCGTCGCCACTTTTGATAAACCTTTCCTCGGGTACTTTCCGAGGGTTTACGGTGAACGGTACCGATCGCTGGCTCGGCATACCCTATGCGGAACCTCCTGTAGGGCCTCTTCGTTTTAAAGCACCGTTGGCGATATCTCGACCTGCACCAGACATTCAAGATGCTTTCCACTTAAGCGATGCTTGTCCCCAACCCACAACTACGATGTCCGTTAGGGAGGACTGCCTATATTTGAATGTCTGTTCTGTTCAATAACCACCGACAATGGCTCCCTTGTTCTAACTCCCGTGTGTCCAGGTATGGCGCCCGCATCAGACGTCATCCACTGCGAGGCTTCCCGTCATCGTTTGGATCCACGTATGAATGTCTTAAACTCTTGGCACATCCTGCTGACTAATTTTCTTGCGGAGGGTGGCGCATATAACGTTGGGTGTGATAAGAATGTTACCTGCCACCATTGACTCGCTGAACATTAGACTTAGATCCGGATCTGACCCAGCATTCGACGGAACCCGTACGTTATAAATCCGTCAAACCGCCTTGTGCTCGTGAATTGAAGATAGGGTTCAGGTATTGTGACCCGGAGCGTAGCTATCAAGAAACCCATCATCTTGGTGACTATGTAACGGCGACATGACCTTATTTTTCCTTCAAGTTACTCACCATTCATGACAGAAACTATCGTCTGAATACATTTGGATTCGTGAGCACGCTCTACACCCCAGAGACCACTCTCTCTGAACACCCTCGTCTAGCTCGCTAGTTCCTATGTTCCACTCCGTGACTTGAATAACGGGCTACAAGACCAGCGAGCAGCCTTGGAGTTCGTTCGCGACAATGTTGCTAAGTTTGGCGGAGACCCAGAGAAGGTGATATATTGTTTTTTCTGGTAGATCGAATGCATTTCTGAGATAACTTCTAGGTTACGATTTGGGGTCAGGTAGGTTATGAATTACTCTTCCTACGTAGATCTTACACCCGTACAGTCGGCTGGTGCTGGAAGTGTCGAGGCCCATATTCTATACCCAGCTTCACAGTCTCTATTTCGTGCCGCGATCATGGATTCACCCACTGGTCCATTGTAAGTAGTAGAAAGACAAGCCTCTTGCTGTAGCTGAAGATGTGATCCCCAGCAAGAATTCTCCACCACCCTCCACGTATGATAAGCCAGGACGGTCATTTGATGCCCTATTGAAGGCCACAGGATGTCCTGCCGGTCCTGTTGCATTTTCCTGCCTCCAGGAAGTTCCGTCTGTAGTTACGGGCCATTTCCTTGAATCTATACATGTGCTAACGCGGACAACAGACCTTGATTAATGCCAGCAACTATCTCATCGCGTCAACTCTCAACCACCAATTATGGCAACCCACGATTGCTCCAGGCAGCTTTGCCTCTGTTCGAGCGTCAGTCAAGATCGCATCCAGAGACTTCCTTCGTGTGCCTGTGATCGTTGGCACCAATGTTTGCGATGATTGCCTTGGTCTGCCGCACATATCCTAATATGTTTTTTATATATAGCTGAACGAAGGTACATCATTTTCAACAACGCTGTTTGGTCTAGGCTCGTCCGGAAGAGCGGAAGATGCGGCGTTCGAGCAATTCGTTAGGGCCTCCCAAATCGATGAGTCGAAGATCACGCAAGACACCCTCGACGATATCTTGGACCTCTACCCAGCGGATACCAAACAGCTTCCGTTCAGCACCGGCGACTCCTTGTTTGACAGAGCAGCGGCATGGTATGGCGACAACATGTTCCTTTCTGCCAGGAGACGCTTCACGGCTGCTGCTGCGAAGTGGCAGCCCGTTTTCAGCTACATATTCACGGAGTTCGTTCCAGACGATTCGCCCAAGCTCGGTGGTAAGCGAATATCGTACGCCTTGATCCAACTGGTTTAAATTATTACCAGTCTTCCATGCTTCCGAACTCCGGCTCTTGTTTGGACCTGTTCCAGCCTCAAATGTTGAGATTAATTTTGCGAACACAATGCTCGATTACTTCATCACGTTTGTCAATGACCTCAATCCAGGATGTATGTGCCCCAAAACATTTTTTCCTGGGGTGCTTGTGGTGTAACTTTCATTTCCCAGCGTCCTGGCCGCAGCACCGACCAGATTCATCTCTGATCCTACAATTGCAAAGGAACAATATAACTGCCATTTCTGACGGTCAGTCCCAGTACTGTCTTGCGGCGAGCACCTGACAACTGCTGTCCTTATAGACTTTCGCCTGAACTTCACGAAGTTTCTGAATAGGCAAGAACTACTTGACGAGTGGGAAAAATAAACCGATGTGATTTGCATTACCTGTCCAATATTAGTACAAGTCGGGCCGTTCCAGGAAAGAATGCAAAAGGCGACTGGAAGTCCAAGACATCCAGAACAGGGTTTGCGCCGCGTACTCAAGCACGATGTCCTTGTTGCTGGAACAAAAAAATCGCCGATTAGCGGAAAATGACAGGACGAGACGTGGCACAATTCATTTGCCCACCCCGTTATGTACGGTACTGGACTGGTACAGTACTGGTGGTGCTGCGCCGTACGTCTACACACCTGACCCCCGCGCGTGATCGCCAGCCGAACAAGGCCAAATCTACCAGCCCCACAACGAAACGTGGCGCATGTGCTATGTCACGACTATTTGACAAATTGACACGAACCTTACTGATTAAAGATCTGGCGTCAAAGGCATCAAATGAGTTCAACAAACACCAAGTCGGTGTATACACCGTTCATACGGGCGAATCGTTCAGATTCGGGTTTCAAGCAAAACTCGCACGCACGCACGCATGTTTGTACACAGTTACCATGTCTGTTGACGTAGGCGGAGTGAGAGTACGAGAGTACGACGACCCTGGTGGCGTTGATTAAGCGCCCCCCATTTAAAATTTGAACTTTCCCGATCGGTCGTAAAATCACGGGTGGCTGGTGAGGAGCACACGACGCTGCAGCAGTTACAGTTGTACCGTGAGTCACTACGTACCGTAAGCAGGCTCGGTCTTGCGTGTCGGAGTTCCTGTCGTTCCTGTCTTGTGGTCATGGTACCCGTCGGTCGACGGTCATCATAGGAAGAACGATTTAACAACGCCCCGAATGGGTTGTTCTATTACTGTTGTCAGTACTGCAAAGCTCGGTCGTCGTGTTCGCTTCATTGATTCTCTTTCCGAGAACGTTTGGTTTGACGGACTTTTCTTGTAGCCGCGCGCCCCCCCTACCTGATCACGGTCAATCCCCTTTTGAGGGCACGTCCGACAAGACGGCTAGAATTATGCTCACGAGTTTTCAGCCGTAATCGCGACCGGCTTTCTCGCGTCAGAATGTTAACTCGGCTCTGGCACGTAGACAATGTTTAAATCTCCCGCAGTATCTCCCATTGGCAAGACATGAGCAAAAAGAGAACAATCGAGCGTGAGATCGCAGGACGTGGTGACACCTTGGCAGGAGTTATCGTCCACGGAGCGCGCTTGTCCCGATCGGAAATGTCGGAAACTCAAAACATGCGGGCGCAAGGCTTGTAGAAGAACTGCCAGATGTATACAAGTGCGGTGGTATTCAATTATTGGAGTACACAAGCCAAGGGCTATGGAAATAACCGAAACGAGAGTGTATGCGCGAAAGGAAAGTGACCCAGTTGTGTGGTGCTGGCCTGGCACTTTCAAGAGTGTGAGGATGCATGGGAATCCAGGTGCTACAGGAGATAGATATCAAAACGTGGAATAGTTCGAGGATGTGATGACTGAAAGAACGTGAGATTAACAGCGACCATGAAAGAGAGGAATCTTCAGGTTCTACAATAAATAAGGAGGAAAATAATGATAATAAATAGGTCTTCCAACGGCTCACATGAACGCGAGTTCGGTCAGCCGTCGAGTCTCGTCGTCATCAATCAGAGAAAGTTGTGCAAGGATACTGGCGTTGTTGTGCATCGTGATATTCCTGTCAGGACCTGGGAATGATGTGCCATTGACTTGGAGTGCGTCAATACGCCTGTCTTCTTCCGCTTCAATGGCCGATAGGGCCTGCGATCTTGGTGGAAGTAGACCTCGAGCGCGTAGCGCGTCTGCGCGGCGGTCCCTCGATGCGATATCGTTCGGAAGAGCAATCGGCACTGCCTGAGGTCGGAAGGTCTTCGTATGTGAACTACTTTGTACTTCCGCGCGCTCGGGCTCGTCAAGTATGCAATCATGAGTGTGCCTTGATGCAGGCGAACGCATTCGGAGTTTATTGGCCAGCGTCCCAAAGAAAGTCTTAGCACTCTTTGGTTGGGGAGTTCGAGCCAAGTTTGGTCGCACTGAGGTATTAGAGGAAGAACTAAGCACTTATCAGACAAACACAAAACAAAGGAGGGCACAAAGCTGGGTGACTAACTGGGGTAAAGTGACTTGTGCGCCGCTATAGCACAAGATGAGATCATCGAAAAGGAGAAAGCGGAGGGTGCGTCACTTACAGAGATGACGCATCAATTTCCGATGCCACAAGTGTAGATGTTGGCCTGAAGACCGTAAAGACAGAGATTAGCATCGAGGTATATAACAAGGAGAGCGGAGTTAGGGTGAGTAAGTCACAACGTCGTACCTTTTCGCAAGAGTGCCTTCATAACGGGCAGACTTGACACTCCCCTCAGCTGTAACTGAACTGATGGATCTGCCTACGTCCGCAACTTCAACATTGAATTCGGGACATGACAGAGAACCGCCGTATACGCACCTTTTTCCCACCCACTCCTGGGACGTGATGGACTACTACCATGATGGAGGCTTGATTCTCGCTGTACTTTCCTCTTCTTGTCGAGACCGGCGCGGATCATCAAACGCTGCATGGGAGACGGGGGTGTGGTGTCCATTGAAGGGGCGTCAAAGTGCAGGGCGGAACAGTATAAGCTCAGAAGTGCGTGGAAAGGGAAAGTGTGTCAGGTAGAGGACTGGACCCGCGGTTTATAAAATTGTTCACATGAGGTCGATGTTCACATGAGGTCGCTACCCGTCCCATGGGGACAGCATTCAGATCACAAGGGCACTAAAGGAAGAGGAATGGCTAGATTCGGTCAATCAGATCCATCTTATTACCTGGGATCAATGAGGGTGAGATTTGTTCTTCGAGATTGCCACAGCGGTTTGTCGGCAAAGCAAGATAAGTACCTATTTCCAATTCGGGTCTACTCAAAGTCATCTCCATCCCCGATATCCCCCCGATCGTATCACCTGCCTTTCTCGAGCATTGACCAATATTGACCTGGTTGTAAAAAAAGGAACTGCAGCGGCGCCTCAACGTCAACGTCTGAACGAACGGGAAATGTTGCCCATCCCTTTTCTCGCTGCGGGTAAAGCACGTGCTAGGCCATCAGCAAAAAAAAGAAAAAATTTCGGCGCTTGCCGGGACCCCAAATTGCTTACAGGAATTATGACCTTATTACAACACAAAATAATCATTTGTAATTCTACTGCAATTCTCGTGTCCATTTATAAGCGATCGCAACTTCTATGTGCTTTTATCGCAAGTGCTTGAAAGCGCTTACCAACTTTGATAATACTTGTGGCCTATTTGCTATATGCAAGCAGCTCAAATATTATCCGAAGAGCATTGAATAAAGTAATTCAAAAGATTTCAAAACCCAGCTAAATAAACGACCCCAGTGATGTGAGTCTGGAGTCGAGATTCGTCATCGAGTCAGGGGCGCACATCCCCGCCCTCGCGTGGTCATAGTTGTCGGGTGCAGATGGAAGTTGCGGCTCATGTAACCCCTCGCCCCACTGTCTCGCCCCGCTGTCGTCACTGGGTACAGTACATGGGGACGTAACGGGCATTGGTGAGCACCCCGCCCAAAGTCTTGTCATATCGTGGAAAGCACACGGGGGATGCGACTCGCATTGTCGTCCTTGTGTCGCGGTCGTCGAGTAGTGAGCACAGGTGTTGCATATCTGTAGATGGGCAGCATCACGTTGTTGTCGCCATTGGAGGTGTATGGCAGTTGAGGCTCGTGTCGTAACCTAACCTGTCCTCCGCCGCGCCATCGTGATCTGTGGCGTAAGAAGTTGTCGACCGTACTGGCAGACCGCCGCTTGCTGATGCTATCGTCATCGCGGTCGGGTACCTGGCGCGTACAGGGGTTGTGGCTCGCGTGTTGGTCGTTCAGCGACCGTCAATTGTGAAGTCGTACGATCTTGTCTCGGTGGGATGAGGGTGAGGATGAGGGGAGCTTGTGCCTGTGAGTGAGGCGGAGAGAACAGGACCGTAGGCATGTTGCTTGTGGCTGGCATCGACACAGCTGCGTCATTATCGTCACAAGTTGTCCACTCACCGCTGTAGGGATGTGAGGGTCCCGGGGGTCCGAAGGCGGAGAGGGATTTCGCAGGGGTTAGAGGAGGTGAGATGGAGGCGAGACAGGGATCCGAAGCGTGAGCGATGGCGAAGTGCCGATGCAACAGCAATCGAGTCGCGGTACCGGGAGGATGCGTACGAGAGCTGGAGACCAAGAATGCGTACGCGAATACGAGTCGAAGGGGATAGAAACGAGAGCGAGCTGAAGGAGATGAGAGTTTGTCAGACTTGCGAGTCCTGGATGCCGTCGAGTGGCCTGACCTCAAGAGCGAACAATAAGAAAAGGGGGGGAACAACACTGGACATTCAGCAACAAGAATATGTGGTTTAAATACAGGCACCCGTAGCTACCACAGGAAGGGAAGGGTAGGGTAAGAGGGAAGGTAAAAAGGAGGAAAGGGTGGCATTGGAAAGACGAGGCGCGAGTCGATCGAAACACGGCAACGAGGCGCGAAGGGGTAAAGCAAGATGTGGGCCGAGACGGAGACTAAGGGAGCCGATACGAGACAATGGGACTATAACGAACGGAGGCCGGTTGTCGTGGCCGACGGCAGCGCGCTCCTACATTGTTGTTACAAATCAGTAAAACTGAAATTAAAGAGATAAACCGCGCCTTTGCCAATGACAAAGGGGCGGCGTGGCCGAGGCGTTCCATGAGCGAAGCGAGTTGACAGGGTGAAAGGAGGAAGGCAGTGGTGGTTGGTTGATACGAGGTGGTCGGAGGGCCTGGTGGACAAAGGTGACTCGAGGCGCGGGGGCACGCGGCCTGTTTGCGAGTGGCCTAGGAGCTATCTTGCGGAAATCCGGTGGACTTGAGACGTTTGCAGCAGTAAGAAAATAGTTGCGTATACGTTGGAAAAAAAAAACCCAAGTCGCGCTGTTTGTTGATTGGTCTGAGCGTGGGAATCTTCTTCTCGTTCATTTTTGTTCAATTCATCATTTTTGTTCATCTTGTCCCCTTCCCTGCTACCACAACCTCACGCGCTACCTCTGGGCCCACATCGATATCTTTCCAATCCCTCCCCCATGGAACCTTTGTCTTTTCTGCCTTATACCCCTGTGCCTTACCCGAATTGATGTTGAGTCTGGCATTAGATCCTCGTCCAGCACAGTGAACATAGCCCTCACACAGCGCACCGGACCTCAACGAGAGAATGGTGGGTTGTTGAAAAGTAGAGAAACCAATAAGCTAATGGAGGAACTATGTGGCCTGTGATGGGCAGTGGATACTGCCGCTTCGAGGTGCGTAAAGTACGCCACAATATGCACTGCAGTGCATTGTTGACTTTTCTTCCTTCCACATGCTTGCGGAATCTCATAGCTATTCAGTCGCTTTCATAAGTCTCATCGCATACACGTCCCTGCTTTAGGCGTTTCCTAGCCTTCGTTGCTCATCCACTCAATACAAGCTTCAACATTCTCCCATGACGACATGCCCTACCTTTCCACATCTACAACGCGCTCCTGGATCCCGCCAGCGGCGGCGCCAGCACAAGCCATGGGTTGCACATACTTGCGACGTCTTTTGCGGGATAGTTGTACGTCCTTTACCTCTCTCTCCGCTCCACCTGCCGACTGCCTCGCTCTCCGTGCAGAGGCTGGACCTATGACTACGATCTCGCGGATATCCACTCGCTGCCTCTGCATCGCAGACGACACAGCCTTTCGTGCCCAATGTGATCACCACAGCCTGGTCCATCTAGCCGTCTTCGACTTTGACCTACTTTTCAGCTCGACGCGGTCCTCACTGCACAAGCACGCCCACTCTTCACGCGCATCCGAATATTCCTACCTGGCGGGATGGACTATTCGCACGCCTGGCAGCACATAGTCACTGCACACGATCGTCACATGTCCACGACACAAGTCGAGTGCTGGATCATTGACGGTAAGCTTTCCCCCTCCACCCTTCCTACCAAACCCTTGTTAACAGTCAAGCACGCGCAGTCCGCGCGTCATCTCGTATGCACCTTCAAGTAGCGGTAGCCCGAACGGAAACTGTTAGTAAGCCCCCTTCCTACTACCTGTCAGTTGCCATCGCCAGGGCCATGCGAGCCCCGATGCCCATAACAAAGACTGCACACAGCTGCGGGGGTGCATCAACGCAAGCCAGATGTGACGACCACTACCACCACTACAGAGATGCGATTACGAAGGCGGCGGCGGTGCAAGGATGGTGATGCGGTGGTGACGACGCGACGAGAGATGTCGCATTATGCCTTATTACACTGTTCACTGTATTTAGCCTACTGGGAAATATATATTATAATGTGCGCATTTCAGACGCTTGTAAGTATTTGCAGACAATTGATTTCAGTGCTTAGAATCTCCAAAAGTAATCATAGTTCCCGATGACAATTGAAAGCGATTATGATTCACCAGAACAGTTGTGCCATGTTATGGTGAATTGCCAAAACGACATGACTCGATAAGATCTTATAATTCCAGCCTGGCTTACATGACTTGTGGCAAATATAATATCTTATAAGCATTTAAAATTTTTTATCTTTTTTGCTGATGGAGTATCATGTATACGGTGAGAGACCGGGGTTTTCTCCAGATTGCCGAGGTGCCGGCCAGGCGCGCTGCTCACAAATACGTTTTGTGCGACCACCGGAGTCCGGACCAGAATATTATATTATTAACCCTCTAGATTTGAAATGCCGTGATACCGGAGTGAGTGAGCGAGCTCGACTCGGCTCGGATGTCCGAGGATAATGTCGCATAGAGCGCAACCGCCGGTTCTTGCTTTGTAATTGTTGCGAACTTGCTGTGCGGTGGCAACTCACTCGCAATACTTCTCCATCTCAGTCGTGACAGTCGAGTTTCTCTCTCTTCCCTCGCAACCAGCGGGTCAAGGGAGGTCCGATCAACAAAAAATAAAGCGTATATAGTATTGTCTGTCTCGACTTTATTTTGTTGTCAGGTAAGTCTCCCGATGGGAGACCTCGAAACTCAGCCAGGCCTGTCGATATGAAGACGGCTGTAATAAGCTTATGTTTACACCCCAGGTGTTCTCCATGGTCGTTATGTTGCCGCACTGAGCCTGACACGATATATCTTCTTCCGAGCGGAAACACAGTTTATTACCACAGTGCTGGGCTTAATTGTCTAAAACCCATGCATCACGAAGAAGTGTTCTGCCATATGAACTATGCATACATGGCCGCCGCCACTGCCTGACCGTGACCATAGACGTTCCAGGCCCGACGCGACCGAGGTACTCGATATTCGCGACTCCCAGTGTTGACCGCGCAATGCAGAGTCCACCGCTGAGAGCTTGATGGTGGCGCTAAGAGAAATAGTATACTCCGAGGAGGCCGCGCTTCAGTGTTTCATCCTCCCTGTCTCCTGGCGACGAGCTGAGCCGAGAATGGAACCGAACGGTTCGAACCCCAGCTATGTTATGTACGCCGCATGCCCCACATGTGTCGCCCGTCCATCGGCCGAGGTAACATGGTCGGCTGGGCCCAACCACCCTCGATTTCTCGGCTGTATGCAGTACGAATATGAAACCCACAACGGTATGATTTCTGATGCGAACGCCGCTAAGTCAACTTAATGAGTGCCACAGACGAGGCTATCTTACTGAGGTCTCCCTTTAAGTGGTAGAGCTCATCACTGGGAGGCTTTCCTAACGAATATCAGTACGCACTCTATCTTTTTTCCCCACTTCTGTGCGCCTTGGAGTATCGGACCCTGTATAGTACTTTGAGTATATCTCGTAACTGGCAGGTTTACCCTCTAATTGTGATTGTCCTGCCCAATCATCTTAAGGCTTTCCCCCACACCCAAAAGAGAGGCTAGTCCAACCTTTCGCGGTGTTTTTTAATACAGAAATGATGGAATCGATGAGTGCTTCCCCCTGGCGAAGTTCGTTCAGGAAAAAGTTGCTCGCCGGCATTCCCCGTCAGTACCCATGACATGATCCATGATCAATCAGACAAACCCGTACGCGGAAGCTTGCTTCTTCTTTGAACGCCGCTTTCCATAACGACGCTAAGCCCCATTAAAAAAAAATAAGCGGGAGCTTTTCGGAAAGAGGGGGGAGAGCCTGGGTCAGTGTGAGTTGGGGCGAAAAACTGAGGCCGACTAGCGGGGGATCAACGTCGAAATGTGTCGAGTATCGTGTAAACCTACATTTGGAGGCGAAAGCCGCCAATGCGGTGCGGGGAAAGAAGCTGAAGTTCGAGTCGAAGAGAGACTCACCGAGGGGAGGACAACGTGTATAGTGTATCGGTTTCAAGCGTCGTGAACATGTGGAACATTTACGAAAACTGAGGCGATTGAAGGCGGCGGGAGGCTCCATGTAGAAATGGTTTTCGCTAACCACGACACTCGATTCTGCGTTAGTTGCTAAAAAGACCAAGCGAGGACGTTTGAAACGGATAAATTCCGTTCAACAGGAGTGTCTTGATCCATTCGGAGTTCGTACTTCCCGAGTAGCTTCTTGATGATGAACGTCCATTTGAGTAGCGTCAAACGATGGAAGTCGTCGTCGTCGTCTAAGTTTCATCTAATGTGGTCCCAAGAAAATGACGGCAAAGAGCGACCGCGTCAGGCATTGAGACTGTCAATGCTAAAGCCATAGTAACTGCCTCAAGAAATCCAAGTCGACAGTGCATCCCAAGCTTGTCAGAACACAGGCACGAAAGCTTGAGGATGAAGGTGTTTGGGAACACGGCAAGTGCACACGGTGCATAGTAGTTTAGAAAATGAGGGGAGGACGGCAGTGAGCGCGAGTGGCCGAACGAAGACCAACGTCTGGAGGATCGGGAAAAGAACTTGGGAAACGATGACCGCTGTGTCTAGGTACAGCTATTTGGAGACCCGAGATAGATACATCCAACCCCAGACTTAGGTGTCTGGTACTAGACGCGAAAGACATCGATAGAAGCAAGTGGCTAGTAACGCAGATATGAATACAACCTACTATAAATGGCCGAACGTGCTGAACACGATTTCAACAGCACCTTGGTCTGGGGAGTGCGGATTGGGGGGAGAAAGGTGACGAAGCTGGACGTTGACACAGGGGCATCATCGCAGGTGGCAGCCACCAAGAATCAACATTAATCAATTAATCAACCTTGGAGACGTAACAGATTGACTTCACCCATGACTGGCACACCAAGGCCTCGAATTGTCAAGATCGATCTGAAATTCGTAGAACACTCTGTAGCACTTACGGAGCCATCATCGTCCGTGACATTTTTTTCTTCCTTATGATGGGTGTTGACTGCATACTTGAGGTGGTTTGGCAGGATAAGACGGGTTTCGACTGGCAAGGTGCGAGAACCATTTGGCTGATTGTGGGCTATGGCCTGGATGTTCTTCTGGGGGAGCTAAATTGTCGATGCATACATTGCATAGGCACGAAGAGGGCGTATTCAGCAAGATGTCGGCGGATAACGCACGCACGGCTATGTACTACTGGGTAAAGGTCGCGCAGAGGTGGGTGGAGCTGCACGGTCAACCACTGCAGCGGCCAATGTGGAGTGCGACTGGGACCAGTACCACTTTCTTCATATAGATTGATTGTGGTATGCAATCTTATGTTTTTGCTTGATGGGCATTGCAGTGCCGTCAGCGCCGTGACTAGTGTTGGAGGCAGCCGTACTCGACAATGAGCGAGTGATTCAGAGCAGGCGGCACCGGTGGACGTTGTTTCACGCAATTGTGCACCAATTCAAATACGCCCATCAAAAAAAGGCATAAAACTACTTATCAAATCTGACAAATAATGAGCAACTGTATTCCGTTAAATCGGCTAAATTGACGTCAATTTAAGGATGGGTTTCCTGATGCTGATGCGCCAGCTGAGTGAAGTGTGGAGCATCAAGGGAGCAATTCTGGGGCGGCTGGCTCGGTGATTTATGCGATGCGATTCTACGAAGTCACGATCGAGCTCAGTTGCTGGTAGACTCGTAACCGCGTAACCAGGCGTTCGAATGAGGATTTTTGAGGGGTCGCAAGTTCCCGAGGCTCGCGTTGTCGATCATACCCGTTTCCGATTGCCTATTTGTTTGATTGATTGGGTTACTGAACTAATCACTCGTTTCGGTCCAAAGTATCACAGTATACAGACGGCTATCCGTCTTTCTTGACTCGTACTTGTAGTTTATTGTGTACACCTCAGTCATCGCTCGTATAGGCGATTCCTGAGTTTATTCCGTCTATCTAGTCCGTTTAGTGTCTGTCCCGTGCCTTTGCACACCGTTCGTCTCTCGCGCGTGAGCCACGTTCCCCGCAGAGGACTTCGTAACCCGCTATCCAAGCGACTAGAGGATCCTCGATTCGAGCGTACGTCCTAAGGGCAGCCGACACCTCATATAGGCCTCATAGAGCGAACGGTCACCGGTCACCGGTCTAAGTTGCTCGACCGCGGACCGCGTTTTTTCTCTCCAAAAAAAATTTATTTCGTTTTACTTGTATACTCCGTAGTCCTAGTAGACATACCCCAGCCGATTCTGTTCCTTCTGAAACGCTGAGGCTAGTAACTTACTTTACTTCTCGTATGCTACTTTTACTTACCGGGAACGCTCCCACACTAAAGGGATGGGATACCCACAGATGTACGACATACCCTTCCTCGATGACATAGCAATTTCGCATCCCGGAGGTTCCGCGTGCGAATGGTCTTGGAGCTCTGAGAGTTGTGGGGCGTTGTCGACGGCTCAGATCTCAGAGGTCAAGCCAGACCCCAACGCCGACACCGCAGCCTATACTGACTAGACCTACAAAGGCCAGGAAGAACACGCACAAATCGCACTCACCGCCTTAAAAGGCGAGCCTCTGAACTCGGTCCTATTCGCATCTACAGCCAAGGAGTGCTGGGACAAGCTGTCAGCCCGGTATGAAGGCAAAAAGGAGCAGAATATCGTTCACCTTTTCGACAAGGTCTTCCGGAGCATACTCTCCGATCCTGAACCACTAGAGCCCCAAATCAACGCCCTCATCCGTGCCGCTGACGCCATCTCCAACCACCTTACCTTCTTCCCTATCCACTTTAAAAACCATTCACTCCACCACAGAGCCCACTGACCCACAACTGGATACGTTAAGTGGCAAGTCATTCTCGATCAGCAACGGCGCGTGCGTGAGTCAGGGGTCAGCGCCACTGCGTTCGCAAAGGACACTAAAAGGGAGAAGAAGGGGAATAAGTCGGATGAGTAGAAGAAAATAAAATGTACTCACTGCAAAATCCGCGGACACGATGGGAGGGAGTGCCGGGAGCTGAAGGAGCTGGAGGTGGCAAAGGCAAAGGCTGACTCTGCTACCAAGCCGAAACCTGTACGCGTCGGCAAAAATCACGGTTGCCGAGGAGCCCGCGTCCGACTGTCAAAATATCCTAGAGCTTGTCTGCGCATGAGGTCCTGCAATGGGTCAATGGGTTGTTGATTCTAGTGCATCACGCACCACATGTTCAAATCGCGAGTGGCTTACCCACCTTACGTCCCTTGCATCTCCTGTCAAAATCTCCTGGGCGACAACAGTTCCATAGGAGTCGGCACCACCATTGTCGAAATGGATGCAGAATGGCAGTGGATCCGCGCCCACACTCGATTACTAGATTACTAGTCTCACTACACAATTAAGTTATATAAGCCGTTTCTTTCTACCTTCACGCCACTCTCCATCTCCATCACCATTACTATCATTTCGCCCAGTAGCCGTTTTTACGCATCCAGCCACGTTTCCAACTAGGAAGGTTCCCAGTTGGGATTGCATGAAAAATCATAAAATACACCCTCTTCACACTTCGAGTTGTAGAATGAGTACTCGAGTTCTCAACCTCGGCCTAGAATATACAGATCACCCGATCCCTGCGCGCCCCACGCCAAAGTCGTTAATAATCCCCGAAACGAGGAACGCCCAACGACACCGCCTGCTCGCCCGAAGAGTCGCGCCGCTGAATTTGCACCGCAGACGAACGATCACTCGAAGACTTGGTGCCGCTGCACTCCACAAAAGTTTCCTAGGCTAGTCCCTGGCCACCGTTCCCCGATTTGATCGAAGACGGTCATTGCGATCAAACCGGCGGCGTAATACGTGACCTAGAGGTGCAGAGCCAAAGGCAGATAAAGGTCATGATAACTACCATTGCGTTGCGCAGGAGAAGCGACAAGGGATTGAAGATCGTACCACCATGGGGATGAGCGGGATATTTGGATGGCGAAAGATCCCATGACTACTGTACCAACAAGACAAAATCGAAGAACACCCGCGTCGTCACAAATCCTTAGACCGGTGACCGTCTGTATATGAAGGTAAACCTGCGATATACAGACCGGTAAAGCTGGGTTTAAATTCCTATAGCGTTCGTTTCCCACGTAGTTTGACCTGCCCTGAAGTAAGTCGCGCGTCCAAAAATGGTAATGACACAATCTCTGAACGATCTGAACTTCTGCGTGTGCCCACTGGCATACAGCCTCAGTGCACCGTGACGCTCTTGCTATGCTGCCTCGCTCATCTATAGATATTCTAGCCTCGGCAACTTCTAAACCCAGGCGCGTTACTCCGAGGCGGCCAGCTTCTGGGTTTGAGGGCCAAACTTCATCATTTGCACCGCCTTCAACTCCCAGACTCTCTGGTACAGCTCTTGCCGAGGACCGCCATTTGGACGTTGGCGCGACAAGTCAGCCTCTTTCTGGAGTCTCAGTTCAGTTCCCTACGGTGTCTAGTTCTAGCTTAGGGCCATCACACGTGGATGGGCAGCAAGAAGGGGCCACGCGCAGTGGGAGGAATCAGTCGAGAAGTCGTGTGGACGCGGGTATTATGTCGGCTTGTTCTGTACCCGACCTGGACCCCAATAAACCCCTTTTGTGTAGCTCTAGATCCTCGTCTGATCCGTCCATAGCAAGAAGGGATATCGGATCCCTCCCTTCAAGGATGTCACGGGCTGAAAGGATCGGGAAAGCCCTTGGCTTGCTTAAAGACGGGCGGTTGAGTCCGTTTGACCTCATCCTAGAGGTCCTGAATGACAACAATGTTGAATACGCTGGATATCGGAACGAGCTTTACAAAGTCGGCAACCAGAAGCTCGCAAAAATCCTCGACTCTATTCTCACAGCTGATTCTGGTAAACAAAAACTTTGGTTATGGATGCAACCACACGCGCTGGAGATTGTATGCGAGGTTGTCGACAAAGAAATGGACTCTGTGACTAAGGGGGAGCTTCTGCCCGGTGTCTCTGCCATCACTCCGGATTTCATCAAGTCATGGACAGTTGAGGACGTTCGTAAGCGAGCACCCTTTTTGACTGGGGTCCTCCTCAGAGCGGCAGAGACATCTCGGGCCAGAGATAAGAATAAAAAAAAACATCCCGAAGCTGTATGGGTTGCGCTCTGTCTGACGTAGTACCGAATACTGATATTCTACAACATAGATGTGCAACGTTATAGTGAAACAGTTGTCTTACCAACGTTCGAGCCACGCGCTTGGCTTTCCTGCTCAGTTCGGTCTCTTTCTCTGGAGCTCTGGGTGTTCACGGCAGACTATTGATGCGCTGCATCGATGTGGCCTCTCTATGTGCTATCCAACGGTCTTAAAGAACATCGCTTCTCTCGCAGATCACTGTATGAAAATGGCAATGAGGGTTGGCTCCGGGATTCACGTCTTCTGCTATGACAATGTCCAGATTAGCACATCAATATTCGTTGAGCAGCGCGGATCCTCTGGACCTGCCAAAGTGACTTCAGGGACTTTTGGTGTCCTTTACCCGGTCCGCAATGGCAATCCTGAACACATGCGGCTTGCGCCTATACTGGAGCGCTTCAGGGATACGAAGGGCCTTGAGTATCGCAACGATATTCGTCCGTCACCACTGCAGCTCAAGTCATTTTACTTCCAGCTTAAGGTTGTTATCATTCGCGTGCTACCGAAGTACTGTCCCAAGTTCCAATCATATGCTACGGATCCAGCACTCCAGCACTCCCCTCGTCGCCACATAATGGTCAGAGGTAGCTTATATAATTCATACTCCCAATCTGCGGTGAGAGTCTTTAATGGTTCATACTCAGCCGGCGCCGGCCGACGTCGGAGATTCTCCCGGAATTGATACTCCAGCCGACGCCGGCTGGATCGGAGATAGTCGGGAATCCCTGAGGCACTTAAACACAGAATAGAAAAGCAGAACACTTCCCAGACAATAGTGTGGATCCAGAGATGCTC